>OZ012740.1:336209496-336219496 GCA_963859935.3 Lathyrus sativus | reverse complement strand
ATACTTTGTATCAAAAAATCAATTGAAGAAAGTGTCAATAGTACCCAAAATTAACAACAAATAACAATAACAATATCAAAGACAACAGCAAAACAAAGATTGATAATAATAACAAGAAATCGATAAATTAGAAAGAAAAGTTATAAAATTAGGGGTTTTGAAAATAAAAAGAAAAAAATAAAGTCTAAGAAGTGAGAAGTGAAGTTACCGTGAAGAATTAGGGTAGAAAACAATCGCGGTTGAGAGAAATTTGAAGGATGAAAGAAGTTTGAAGAACGAGGGTGCAAGCCGCTGGCAGAGAGAAGTCCTGAAGGAGGGTTTGAACCGCTAGCTCACTTCCGCTTCTCCTAATCAAATATAATTTGTTTATCTTGTCCAAAAAAAATTATAATATAAATGTATCCAAATTGTTACAAACACTAACACTAATGATTTATCTTTATAATAAAAAATTTATACTTATTTTATAATTAGAATAAAAAACTATAGTATTAATATATCCAAACTTATTAGTTTAAGTATAAGATTTTAAGTAACTTTTAGTTCCTTTTAAAAAATATCATTAGTTTTTTTTTAATTTATATTAAAAAAAAATTATTGATTAATAGTATATATAAGTTTATAAGACTTTACCGAGGGTTTAACCGTGGGTAATTACCGACGGTGCAAAACCGTGGCTGCTTTCCATGGCTAAGCCGTAGATAATGTTTAAAAAAGATATAATTGATATTGTTTCAGGTACTCACGAATTACTGACGAATAAACCCTCTATACTAAAAAAAATTATCGACGACTACAGTGGCCGTGGGTAATGATTCGTGGGTATATACAACTTTTCTTGTAGTTGAGTGTCGGAGGAATTATGCCATTACCTCATCAAATAACCTGAACCTACCGAAAAGGCCTTCCTGTCATTGGGTTGTTATCCCACAGCCTAAACCTGTTACTTGTCAGAACCTTGTATCATTTCCAAAGCCCAGTTCTCGTCTGGCAAACCTTAAAACCAGTTTCCGTCTGGTCAACCCGTAAGTAATACCAGTTCTCGTCTGGTACATGTCAGCTTTTCAACCAGTTCCTGTCTGGTCACCTTTTCTTTAGCCTACCGTTTAACCAATTCTCGTCTGGCCAACACAGTTTCAAAGTCCAGTTCTCGTCTGGTGAACTAAAAATCAGTTCCCATCTGATATCGAACCTGAAGTCAGTTCTCGTCTGACAACTTAACCCTTCTGCCACCAGTTCTCGTCGGGTAGTCTACCCTTGAATGCTAGTTCTCGTCTAGTAATTCCCCTTTAAAATCCACTTTTTTGGGTAACCAGAAATAAATCCCTATCTCATAAACCTGGTCTCACCTAACTAAAAGCCCAACCATATTTGGCACAATTATTCCCAGTGCCCCCCGACGCGAGGCTCGAGTGATCTCACTTCTCCATAGAAGAGGTTCTATATGCCCACAAGATGTTGATATCAGATCAGATTATTTCCACAGCAGGCAGGGACTAGTTTCTCCCTGGAAGATTATGGTTAGTTTCTCCCCAGCAAGTTGAGATTGATATCCCCGGCAAAGTAGGGTCATCCCAGCAGATGGATCGTGTACAACCATCCCTAGTGGTTTGAGATTGGAGTTCTTCCTGACAGGCAAATTTGCGTTTATTTCCCAGCAGTGGGGCTTGTGCAGCGTTGTTGCCCCCACAGAGTCTAGATGTTTGACTCCTTCCCCCCAGAGTCTAGATCATTGACTCATTCCCTAAGCAGAGATTGATATTTTTGAGTTTATTTCTCACTTTCCCAAGCAGAGGTTGATGTTGATTCCCTCCTTATCTAACCCCCAGCAAGTTCACGAAGTTAATTTTCTTCCCCGAAGGGTGAGCTGACTCAGAGATTGTTTATTCCTCCATCCTCAACAGAGAAAGTTGGGATAAGCTCCCTAGTAAATCTTGTGCATCATCCCTAGCAGATAGCGATTCAATCTTCAGCAGAGTGGAATCTTTGAACAGAATAAAGCCATCCTTCAGCAGTCTGCCTTGATTCCCAGCAGAGTTGTTAGTTCCCTGAGAGAGTTGTATTCTAGTAGGCTATCCAGGGTGTTTTCCCTCATCAGAGTTTGTCTTGATTCCTAGCGGAGTGGATTTATGCTTAGTAGAGCAGTTTTACCCCAGAAGTTCTCTCGGAGGCCATCCAAGCTTGTATTCCCAGCGTGAGTCCGTTTGCACTAGGCGTGCCTAGTCTTTCCCCAGCGGAGTTGTTTTCCTCTCTTCAGCATTTATTTTGCTGAAGTGGTTCCTTTGCATTTGCATCATGCATATCATCCTCCCAAACGCGTAGCATTTCCATTTCGTATGGAGCATTACCGCATATTCAAACATATGCATGTGAAACATAGGCCAGTTGTTACCTTTTGTTTTCAGATGTATCTGCAGCAGTTAATGATGTTTTATTGAGCCCGTATGGTATTCAGACCCCCGACTTCCTCCGGTTATTTTCAAATCTATGTGGTATAACAGACCTCCCAGCAAGATCATTGACAGATGTGTTCATCTTATCATTCTCTCAAGCAAGAGTCTATTTGTTCAAGTTCATATTTCCCCAGTGGATTTCTTCACTCTGACGTGATGTCAAGATGCTTTTACCGACTTGATGTCGAGGGCCTGACGGCGATGTCAGATGCTTTTACGGACTTGATGTCGAGACCTGACGGTGATGTCTGATGCTTTTACAGATAATTTTGAGAAATGACGGTGAAGTCAGAAGATTATTTTTGAGAATTTGATGGTGAAGTTAGATTATTTTGAGAACTGACGGCGATGTTAGGGTTATCTTATTAGGTTTGTGTTTTACTGGCGGCGATGTCAGATGATTTGTTTTCCCAGCGCGAGGTTGGATGTTTGTTACTAGCGGCAATGTCAGATGATTTATTTCCAGCGCGAGGTTGGATGTTTGTTTCTGGCAGCGATGTCAAATATCTTTGTTTTCCCAGCGGCGAGGTTGGATGTTTGTTACTGCAGCGATGTCAGATGATTGTTTTCCCAACGACAAGGTTGGATATTTTTCTGATGGCGATGTCAGGTGATGTTTTTCTGGCGGCGATGTCAGGTAATCTTTGGTCTCCAGCGACGATGTTGGATGTTTGTTTCTGGCGGCGATGTCAGGTGATTTAGTTTTCCAGCGGCGATGTTGGGTGTTTGGTTGTCCGGCGGCGATGTCAGACGCTTTATTTTTGTGAATGATTGGCGGTGATGTCAGGTGTGATTTACCGATTGATTGTTTTGAATGACTGGCGGCGATGTCAGAGGATCGTATCTTTGGATTCGATGTTTGTTTTTATTTAACAGAGGTCTAACGGCGATGTTAGCTACTTTACCTACTGGAGGTAGAGGACTGACAACGATGTCAGATGCTTTTACAGATGTAACGCCTATGCCTGACGGCAAGGTCAGGTGTCTGACGACAATGTCAGAGGAATTTAATGTGGATAACTGACGGCAAGGTCATGATTAGTTCAACTATCTTCCGTAGATTTTGTTCCAATATATATCAGAGCTTGCAGTTATGCTTTTGCGGTTGGCAAATTTTCGGGTTCTTTGGTATTCAACCGTCTTTTACCTTTGGATGCTTGAAAGTCGTTCGCTTTTCATCCCTTCAGGCCCAAGTCGTTTGAATAGGGGCAATTGTTGTACCCCAAAATTTGACAAACCGTTTTCTCGCAATTTGGCTTATGTTTCGTTTCATTTGATCAGGACGAATTATCGGGATTACAGCTCATTCTCTCGCGTTTTAGGCGATTCAAACCAGTTCGAATAAGGAGATTTATTCCAAAATCGAGTGAATTTTGTTCTTTCTGGTGGCTCAGCATATGCTGGTATTTTCGGTTGCGTTTCGGCGTTAGTCCGATCTTTCCGTTTTTTATTTCACTATTTTGTGTGATTTTATTCTTATTTTCTGTTGATTTTATTTAGATCTTGTTTATATTTTTATTAATATAGGTTTTATTAGTTTTTTAAAAATAGTTTTTAGAAAATAGAGATTTAAATAGATTTTATTTTAAGTTTTTTTTATATATATATAGTTTTTTCTTACTAATTATTTTATTTTTAGATTTTTATTAGATTTATTTTCCTTTATTTATTTAATGGATTTTTAGAATTATATAGTTTTTATTTGTTATTAGATTAAGATTATATTTAGTTTAGTATAGATTTTATTTAATTAGGATTGTAATTATTTAGAGTTAATTTAGTTGGTTATTTAAACTTAGTTTTAACTAGTTAGTTAGAGCCTTAATTTAAAATTGTTTATATTAATTTAATTTTGTTTAAATTATTTTAATTAGAGTCAACATTATTAACAGACATCACCATTTCCATTAATCTTGTTCATTAGTTTTTTATTAACCATCATTAATCATCAGTAATCACCATGCCACGTGTTAGTCCCTAGTGTATATATACACTATTCATCGTCTCCTTCAAGGGAGACCAACCAACCCTAGCCGCAACATCTTTCTCACAAAGACTCCATCACCATCTTCACCTTATTCTTTCCGCCATATCCTTCCAACATCACCCTCCATCTTCAAAACAACCTTTGACCCACCGTGAAAACGCCGTCACCTTCGAACCACTTCCGGAAACACAAACCTCCGACCTTCACCTTCACTATTTCTCAACTGCGACATCATCTTCTTCACAACTAAACAAAACCCGTTAAAACTTCAAATGAACACAGCAAACATCTTGCGCAACTTCAACTCAAATCAACCACCTGCAAACCAAATCTTCACCGCATAGCCGAGTTCTGCCATTTCCGAAACCTCTCAAACTACCTTCAAACTCATTTACCCAACCCCAGTGTTCTCCAAATCACGGTACACTGTCCGATCCTTTGGTATAGAAACGAGAAGATTGCATGCTGCATAACTGTTAGAGGTGATAAGGCAATGCAACTTTTGGAGAGTGGACCTGAAGGTGAAGGAGTATGAACTTTTGAGGAGGAACTTCAATGACACTGGATGCTTTGGCTTTGGAATTCAGGAACATATTGACCTCGGAATCAAATATGATCCATCTACTGGTATGGACTTTTTTGTTATTTTGGAGCGTCCTGGTTGGTCGTCGCTTGTAGATGCAAAGCCCGTGTCGGAATCCAACACCGTGCTACCAAGGATGATGTGATGAGTGGTTCCAAGTGAAGTATGAGGGAGTGATCCTTAACAAACCTTAACAGATCTGATTTATTTTGTGGATAAGAAAAAAATGAGTTCCTTAAACTGCAGGAACATCGGCTCTGTTTTGTTCGACCGATGGTAGCTTTTTTTTAACTCACTTTTTATTATTATTTTGTTTTCATCATGATTGTCATTTTGATATCAGTATTGTGATTGTTTTTACTTGTCATTTTGATATCAGTATTGAGATTTGTTTTTACTGTACTGCTATTATTTTTCCTTGGGCTTTGGATATTGTAAGGAATTCAAGTAATGTGTAGTTTCTGATACTGTTCCCGTTTCAATGTTGGTAATGAGGGTTTGATTTGTAAAAAATTATTAATACTTTATTATTATATTAATATCTTAGTTATATTTTAGTAATTTGTAATATATTATTAAACAGTTTTTTTAGATTTGTACGTATATATTGTATATTGTATGTTAGTTAGATTAGTTTGTACATTAATTTTAGAAATTATTGTTAAACTTATGTATTATATATTAATTTCTTTTTACATATTTTAGAATATATTACATATTATTTTTTTATGATTTCTTTAGAATGTAAATTGTACATTATTATCTATATAATTTAATTAAACTTTGTTTATATTATATTATACTTTTAGAGTTTATATTTATTATTCTAGACTTTATATTCTATTAGAATTTCAATTATATTTTAGTTTGAATCATTTTTCTGTTAGAAGTTGAATTCTATTTTTTATTTTGTTATTGGGCTTTTATCCCATTTCCATCTGTTTAGGTCGATGAAGAAGTTTCCACCGTTTAGCCGTCAAATTATTGACGTGAAACAAAGGATCTGAGACCAACTTTTTCTCCTTCCTTTCTATTTTCGACATTTATTCATCTTTGTTATTTTTCACTGTTTTGGTCGATGACAACATTTCCGTAATTCATTACCAGTCAAATTATTGATGAATAATGTTGGATCCGAGACCACTTCTTTCCTCTCCTCATTTCTTTTCATCTTCGACTTTATTTTGACTTTGGATGATCGATGAAATCTTGTAAGACGAGATCCACTGTTTTTGGTCCGTGCGACATGATTCCATTGGAGAACGATCCTCAATATCGTTTCTCTCTCTTGTCTATAAGCACGAAAATTAATACGTGACCTTCTATAACTTGACTACCATATAAGTCGAGTTACGATGGTCCCAGCGTCACATTGTTCCGATTCAAAGCATCATTAAGGACCAAAAAAGGAGAAGATTGGAATGGAGCTTACGCACAATGTCAAGGGTCAACGGAAACCACTTTGTTCGGTAACATCTTTCTAATTCAAGTCTTTTAATCAACCGCCGAGCGTTGTGAGTTTTAAGTAATAGATACGTAGGAAATGGTGATTGAGGGGTTTCCCCTTAATGGCCTAGAGTGTTTAGTGTAGCACCCTTTTGGTGATATACGATGCATTCGCTCATTACGCCTTAGGTTCTTGCGTGTGTGTCTCGATTTCCTTCCCGTTTAGGGCGTGTTAGGCCTGCTTCCTCTTTTCCCTCGCCCCTGTGCGATTGAAACTTTTCTCTCGCGTCCTAACGATTTAGATTCCCCCTCTCGCCTCCATCCAATCGAGACTCCCTTTTTCTCTCGCTTCCGTGCGATCGAGACCGTTTTCCGTAGTTAGCCCGAACTATGGCTGCTCAGATCTCTCATACCTGTTGAGAGTACGTAGGCATAGGATGCGATATCCTAGCGAGCACATTAACAACTAACCTCTATGTTCTCTCGCTTCCGTGCGATCGAGACTTTCCCCGCTGACGACTAATCTTCCCCTTTCTCTTGCCCTATGCGCAATTGAGACCAGACCGTAGTTCTAGAACCCATAGGTTCTCTTACCTTTCCCCCCTTAGGTAACCTGTACCTTTTAACCAATGACATACTACGTATGTTCTACCGTAAAACAGGTAACGCCTAAGTCTCCGATGGTCGAGCAGCAATACACCTAACTGCTAGAATGCGTGCGCTAGTATCGTCCACCTATTCTCTCACCCCGCGTGATCGAGAACACCCTGTTTTACCCGTAGTTAGCCTGAACTACGTTTTGCTCTGATTTCTCGTACCAGACGAGAATACGTAGGCACAAGACGCGACGTCTTGGCGAGCAATTCCCCCCGTAGTTTCCGAACTACGTTGACTCTGACTTTCCCATTGCACGAGGGAATACGTATATATATATATATATATATACATATATATATAATATATATATATATATATATATATATATATATATATATATATATATATATATAATATATATATATATATATATAATATATATATATATATATATATATATATATATATATATATATATATATATATATATAATATATATATATATATATATATATATATATATATATACTATATATATATATATATATATATATATATATATATATATATATATATATATATATATATATATATATATATATATATATATATATATATATATATATATATATATAATATATCTAATATAACAATTTAACAATATTTCACCGTTAGCTATCAAAATAGATTATATGAAATTATGAAAAATTAAACATAGGCACTTAAATGAGTAAACTGTTTACTTGAAAGCTTATTTTTCTATTTCATAGAATGTTCAAATCATAACACAGAATAATTTTAATAAAAACATACATAATATCATCTAATTATATGACTCTTCCATACTAAAATTTAGGAAGCATAAAAGTAACATTCTAACAAAAACCTTAAGCCAGGCATTGATGTTAGTTAACACACATTGAAAAAATATAAGAATGAATATTTTTTCATTAGCTTACAAAGTCAGAGTATCCATAATACTTGGATCAAATCAGATATGATTCAACTTTTAAATTTAGTATTTTTTTTAAAAATAATCTCTATTGAATTTAGATAGTTAAGTCTAAACTATCCAAATAAATTATAAGAACACAAATTATATTAATTCTTACCTTCCACTTACATCCTAGTTGTTAACTTCTGTCCACATGATACTTGGCACAATTACATCCTAGTTTAGATTTATGAGGATTATCTTCACAAAGACTTATTTTATAGTTTGTTAAGAGTACATATTTAGAATCTTGCAGTCCACACAAGTGGAGTTTTCTTTAAAAAAAATATAAAAGGCAATGGTAATTCTTGGATATTCTATCAAGTATCTGATGGATATTTCTGCAGGATGATTTTGTATCATTGTTTTATAAAGCCCTGATAGATAAGTACAAGATGATTTGTTAGGAAAACTATTTGTTGGAAGTTACTTTTCCAACTACTTATGTTTTGGTTAGAAAATTGCTATACAAATTTTCACTGATAACATGTTTCATCTAAAGAAACTTAACATAGTTGGCCTCTCAAGGACAAATTTAGACCAACTGAAGCCGAAGAATAATAAAACTACATATCTCAGTTGCAACATATACATAATGAATTTAGACCAACAAAGGATTTAAAGAACAAACTTTTCTTAACCAAATTAAAACACTGTAAGAGCTGACTTGCAACATATTCAGAATGTAAGTGGATCATATTCACCAATAGTTCATTATCTACCTTCGAAACATTAATAATGTATAATTAGCAATGAAAATAGAATAATAACATTTATATACTTTGTATCAAAAAAATCATTGAAGAAAGTGTCAATAGTACCCAAAATTAACAACACAATAACAATAACAATATCAAAGACAACAACAAAACAAAGATTGATAATAATAACAAGAAATCGATAAATTAGAAAGAAAAGTTATAAAATTAAGGTTTTGAAAATAAAAAGAAAAAAATAAAGTCTAAGAAGTGAGAAGTGAAGTTACCGTGAAGAATTAGGCGTAGAAAACAATCGCGGTTGAGAGAAATTTGAAGGATGAAAGAAGTTTGAAGAACGAGGGTGCAAGCCGCTAGCAGAGAGAAGTCTGAAAGGAGGGTTTGAACCGCTAGCTCACTTCCGCTTCTCCTAATCAAATATAATTTGTTTATCTTTGTCCCAAAAAAAATTATAATATAAATGTATCCAAATTGTTACAAACACTAACACTAATAATTTATCTTTATAATAAAAAATTTATACTTATTTTATAATTAGAATAAAAAACTATATTATTAATATATCCAAACTTATTAGTTTAAGTATAAGATTTAAGTAACTTTTAGTTCCTTTTAAAAAATATCATTAGTTTTTTTTTAATTTATATTAAAAAAATTATTGATTAATAGTATATATAAGTTTATAAGACTTTAGCGAGGGTTTAACCGTGGGTAATTACCGACGGTGCAAAACCGTGGCTGCTTTCCATGGCTAAGCCGTGGATAATGTTTAAAAAAGATATAATTGATATTGTTTCAGGTACTCACGAATTACTGACGAATAAACCCTCTATACCAAAACATTATCGACGACTACATGCGCCGTGGGTAATGATCCGTGGGTATATACAACTTTTCTTGTAGTTGAGTGTCGGGGAATTATGCCATTACCTCATCAAATAACCTGAACCTACCGAAAAGGCTTCCTGTCATTGGGTTGTTATCCCACAGCCTAAACCTGTTACTTGTCAGAACCTTGTATCATTTCCAAAGCCCAGTTCTCGTCTGGCAAACCTTAAAACAATTTCCCGTCTGGTCAACCCGTCAGTAAATACCAGTTCTCGTCTGGTACATGTCAGCTTTTCAACCAGTTCCCGTCTGGTCACCTTTTCTTTATCCTACCGTTTAACCAGTTCTCGTCTGGCCAACACAGTTTCAAAGTCCAGTTCTCGTCTGGTGAACTAA
>OZ012740.1:336173815-336208996 GCA_963859935.3 Lathyrus sativus | reverse complement strand
TCGATGTTTGTTTTTATTTAACAGAGGTCTAACGGCGATGTTAGCTACTTTACCTACTGGAGGTAGAGGACTGACAACGATGTCAGATGCTTTTACAGATGTAACGCCTATGCCTGACGGCAAGGTCAGGTGTCTGACGACAATGTCAGAGGAATTTAATGTGGATAACTGACGGCAAGGTCATGATTAGTTCAACTATCTTCCGTAGATTTTGTTCCAATATATATCAGAGCTTGCAGTTATGCTTTTGCGGTTGGCAAATTTTCGGGTTCTTTGGTATTCAACCGTCTTTTACCTTTGGATGCTTGAAAGTCGTTCGCTTTTCATCCCTTCAGGCCCAAGTCGTTTGAATAGGGGCAATTGTTGTACCCCAAAATTTGACCAACCGTTTCTCGCAATTTGGCTTATGTTTCGTTTCATTTGATCAGGACGAATTATCGGGATTACAGCTCATTCTCTCGCGTTTTAGGCGATTCAAACCAGTTCGAATAAGGAGATTTATTCCAAAATCGAGTGAATTTTGTTCTTTCTGGTGGCTCAGCATATGCTGGTATTTTCGGTTGCGTTTCGGCGTTAGTCCGATCTTTCCGTTTTTTATTTCACTATTTTGTGTGATTTTATTCTTATTTTCTGTTGATTTTATTTAGATCTTGTTTATATTTTTATTAATATAGGTTTTATTAGTTTTTTAAAAATAGTTTTTAGAAAATAGAGATTTAAATAGATTTTATTTTAAGTTTTTTTTTATATATATATAGTTTTTTCTTACTAATTATTTTATTTTTAGATTTTTATTAGATTTATTTTCCTTTATTTATTTAATGGATTTTTTAGAATTATATAGTTTTTATTTGTTATTAGATTAAGATTATATTTAGTTTAGTATAGATTTTATTTAATTAGGATTGTAATTATTTAGAGTTAATTTAGTTGGTTATTTAAACTTAGTTTTAACTAGTTAGTTAGAGCCTTAATTTAAAATTGTTTATATTAATTTAATTTTGTTTAAATTATTTTAATTAGAGTCAACATTATTAACAGACATCACCATTTCCATTAATCTTGTTCATTAGTTTTTATTAACCATCATTAATCATCAGTAATCACCATGCCACGTGTTAGTCCCTAGTGTATATATACACTATTCATCGTCTCCTTCAAGGGAGACCAACCAACCCTAGCCGCAACATCTTTCTCACAAAGACTCCATCACCATCTTCACCTTATTCTTTCCGCCATATCCTTCCAACATCACCCTCCATCTTCAAAACAACCTTTGACCCACGTGAAAACGCCGTCACCTTCGAACCACTTCCGGAAACACAAACCTCCGACCTTCACCTTCACTATTTCTCAACTGCGACATCATCTTCTTCACAACTAAACAAAACCCGTTAAAACTTCAAATGAACACAGCAAACATCTTGCGCAACTTCAACTCAAATCAACGACCTGCAAACCAAATCTTCACCGCATAGCCGAGTTCTGCCATTTCCGAAACCTCTCAAACTACCTTCAAACTCATTTACCCAACCCCAGTGTTCTCCAAATCACGGTACACTGTCCGATCCTTTGGTATAGAAACGAGAAGATTGCATGCTGCATAACTGTTAGAGGTGATAAGGCAATGCAACTTTTGGAGAGTGGACTGAAGGTGAAGGAGTATGAACTTTTGAGGAGGAACTTCAATGACACTGGATGCTTTGGCTTTGGAATTCAGGAACATATTGACCTCGGAATCAAATATGATCCATCTACTGGTATGGACTTTTTTGTTATTTTGGAGCGTCCTGGTTGGTCGTCGCTGTAGATGCAAAGCCCGTGTCGGAATCCAACACCGTGCTACCAAGGATGATGTGATGAAGTGGTTCCAAGTGAAGTATGAGGGAGTGATCCTTAACAAACCTTAACAGATCTGATTTATTTTGTGGATAAGAAAAAAATGAGTTCCTTAAACTGCAGGAACATCGGCTCTGTTTTGTTCGACGATGGTAGCTTTTTTTTAACTCACTTTTTATTATTATTTTGTTTTCATCATGATTGTCATTTTGATATCAGTATTGTGATTTGTTTTTACTTGTCATTTTGATATCAGTATTGAGATTTGTTTTTACTGTACTGCTATTATTTTTCCTTGGGCTTTGGATATTGTAAGGAATTCAAGTAATGTGTAGTTTCTGATACTGTTCCCGTTTCAATGTTGGTAATGAGGGTTTGATTTTGTAAAAAATTATTAATACTTTATTATTATATTAATATCTTAGTTATATTTTAGTAATTTGTAATATATTATTAAACAGTTTTTTTAGATTTGTACGTATATATTGTATATTGTATGTTAGTTAGATTAGTTTGTACATTAATTTTAAGAAATTATTGTTAAACTTATGTATTATATATTAATTTCTTTTTACATATTTTAGAATATATTACATATTATTTTTTTATGATTTCTTTTAGAATGTAAATTGTACATTATTATCTATATAATTTAATTAAACTTTGTTTATATTATATTATACTTTTAGAGTTTATATTTATTATTCTAGACTTTATATTCTATTAGAATTTCAATTTATATTTTAGTTTGGAATCATTTTTCTGTTAGAAGTTGAATTCTATTTTTTATTTGTTATTGGGCCTTTTATCCCATTTCCATCTGTTTAGGTCGATGAAGAAGTTTCCACCGTTTAGCCGTCAAATTATTGACGTGAAACAAAGGATCTGAGACCAACTTTTTCTCTCCTTTCTATTTTCGACATTTATTCATCTTTGTTTATTTTTCACTGTTTTGGTCGATGACAACATTTCCGTAATTCATTACCAGTCAAATTATTGATGAATAATGTTGGATCCGAGACCACTTCTTTCTCTCCTCATTTCTTTTCATCTTTCGACTTTATTTTGACTTTGGATGATCGATGAAATCTTGTAAGACGAGATCCCACTGTTTTTGGTCCGTGCGACATGATTCCATTGGAGAACGATCCTCAATATCGTTTCTCTCTCTTGTCTATAGCACGAAAATTAATACGTGACCTTCTATAACTTGACTACCATATAAGTCGAGTTACGATGGTCCAGCGTCACATTGGTTCGATTCAAAGCATCATTAAGGACCAAAAAAGGAGAAGATTGGAATGGAGCTTACGCACAATGTCAAGGGTCAACGGAACCACTTTGTTCGGTAACATCTTTCTAATTCAAGTCTTTTAATCAACCGCCGAGCGTTGTGAGTTTTAAGTAATAGATACGTAGGAAATGGTGATTGAGGGGTTTCCCCTTAATGGCCTAGAGTGTTTAGTGTAGCACCCTTTGGGTGATATACGATGCATTCGCTCATACGCCTTAGGTTCTTGCGTGTGTGTCTCGATTTCCTTCCGTTTAGGCGTGTTAGGCCTGCTTCCTCTTTTCCCTCGCCCCTGTGCGATTGAAACTTTTTCTCTCGCGTCCTAACGATTTAGATTCCCCCTCTCGCCTCCATCCAATCGAGACTCCCTTTTTCTCTCGCTTCCGTGCGATCGAGACCGTTTTCCGTAGTTAGCCGAACTATGGCTGCTCTGATCTCTCATACCTGTTGAGAGTACGTAGGCATAGGATGCGATATCCTAGCGAGCACATTAACAACTAACCTCTATGTTCTCTCGCTTCCGTGCGATCGAGACTTCCCCGCTGACGACTAATCTTCCCCTTTCTCTTGCCCTAGCGCAATTGAGACCAGACCGTAGTTCTAGAACCCATAGGTTCTCTTACCTTTCCCCCCTTAGGTAACCTGTACCTTTTAACCAATGACATACTACGTATGTTCTACCGTAAACAGGTAACGCCTAAGTCTCCGATGGTCGAGCAGCAATACACCTAACTGCTAGAATGCGTGCGCTAGTATCGTCCACCTATTCTCTCACCCCGCGTGATCGAGAACACCCTGTTTTACCCGTAGTTAGCCTGAACTACGTTTTGCTCTGATTTCTCGTACCAGACGAGAATACGTAGGCACAAGACGCGACGTCTTGGCGAGCAATTCCCCCCGTAGTTTCCCGAACTACGTTGACTCTGACTTTCCCATTGCACGAGGGAATACGTATATATATATATATATATATACATATATATATATATATATATATATATATATATATATATATATATATATATATATATATATATATATATATATATATATATATATATATATATATATATATATATATATATATATATATATATATATATATATATATATATATATATATATATATATATATATATATATATATATATATATATATATATATATATATATATATATATATATATATATATATATATATATATATATATATATATATATATAATATATATATATATATATATATATATATATATATATATATATATATATATATATATATATATATATATATATATATATATATATATATATATATATATATATATATATATATATATATATATAACAATTTAACAATATTTCACCGTTAGCTATCAAAATAGATTATATGAAATTATGAAAAATTAAACATAGGCACTTAAATGAGTAAACTGTTTACTTGAAAGCTTATTTTTCTATTTTCATAGAATGTTCAAATCATAACACAGAATAATTTTAATAAAAACATACATAATATCATCTAATTATATGACTCTTCCATACTAAAATTTAGGAAGCATAAAAGTAACATTCTAACAAAAACCTTTAAGCCAGGCATTGATGTTAGTTAACACACATTGAAAAAATATAAGAATGAATATTTTTTCATTAGCTTACAAAGTCAGAGTATCCATAATACTTGGATCAAAATCAGATATGATTCAACTTTTAAATTTAGTATTTTTTTTAAAAATAATCTCTATTGAATTTAGATAGTTAAGTCTAACTATCCAAATAAATTATAAGAACACAAATTATATTAATTCTTACCTTCCACTTACATCCTAGTTTGTTAACTTCTGTCCACATGATACTTGGCAACAATTACATCCTAGTTTAGATTTATGAGGATTATCTTTCACAAAGACTTATTTTATAGTTTGTTAAGAGTACATATTTAGAATCTTGCAGTCCACACAAGTGGAGTTTTCTTTAAAAAAAATATAAAAGGCAATGGTAATTCTTGGATATTCTATCAAGTATCTGATGGATATTTCTGCAGGATGATTTTGTATCATTGTTTTATAAAGCCCTGATAGATAAGTACAGGATGATTTGTTAGGAAAACTATTTGTTGGAAGTTACTTTTCCAACTACTTATGTTTTGGTTAGAAAATTGCTATACAAATTTTCACTGATAACATGTTTCATCTAAAGAAACTTAACATAGTGGCCTCTCAAGGAAAATTTAGACCAACTGAAGCCGAAGAATAATAAAACTACATATCTCAGTTGCAACATATACATAATGAATTTAGACCAACAAAGGATTTAAAGAACAAACTTTTCTTAACCAAATTAAACACTGGTAAGAGCTGACTTGCAACATATTCAGAATGTAAGTGGATATATTCACCAATAGTTCATTATCTACCTTCGAACATTAATAATGTATATTTAGCAATGAAAATAGAATAATAACATTTATATACTTTGTATCAAAAAATCAATTGAAGAAAGTGTCAATAGTACCCAAAATTAACAACAAATAACAATAACAATATCAAAGACAACAACAAAACAAAGATTGATAATAATAACAAGAAATCGATAAATTAGAAAGAAAAGTTATAAAATTAAGGTTTTGAAAATAAAAAGAAAAAAATAAAGTCTAAGAAGTGAGAAGTGAAGTTACCGTGAAGAATTAGGGTAGAAAACAATCGCGGTTGAGAGAAATTTGAAGGATGAAAGAAGTTTGAAGAACGAGGGTGCAAGCCGCTAGCAGAGAGAAGTCTGAAGGAGGGTTTGAACCGCTAGCTCACTTCCGCTTCTCCTAATCAAATATAATTTGTTTATCTTTGTCCCAAAAAAAATTATAATATAAATGTATCCAAATTGTTACAAACACTAACACTAATAATTTATCTTTATAATAAAAAATTTATACTTATTTTATAATTAGAATAAAAAACTATATTATTAATATATCCAAACTTATTAGTTTAAGTATAAGATTTTAAGTAACTTTTAGTTCCTTTTAAAAATATCATTAGTTTTTTTTTAATTTATATTAAAAAAAATTATTGATTAATAGTATATATAAGTTTATAAGACTTTAGCGAGGGTTTAACCGTGGGTAATTACCGACGGTGCAAAACCGTGGCTGCTTTCCATGGCTAAGCCGTGGATAATGTTTAAAAAAGATATAATTGATATTGTTTCAGGTACTCACGAATTACTGACGAATAAACCCTCTATACCAAAAACATTATCGACGACTACATGGCCGTGGGTAATGATCCGTGGGTATATACAACTTTTCTTGTAGTTGAGTGTCGGGGAATTATGCCATTACCTCATCAAATAACCTGAACCTACCGAAAAGGCCTTCCTGTCATTGGGTTGTTATCCCACAGCCTAAACCTGTTACTTGTCAGAACCTTGTATCATTTCCAAAGCCCAGTTCTCGTCTGGCAAACCTTAAAACCAATTTCCGTCTGGTCAACCCGTCAGTAAATACCAGTTCTCGTCTGGTACATGTCAGCTTTTCAACCAGTTCCCGTCTGGTCACCTTTTCTTTATCCTACCGTTTAACCAGTTCTCGTCTGGCCAACACAGTTTCAAAGTCCAGTTCTCGTCTGGTGAACTAAAAATCAGTTCCCATCTGATATCGAACCTGAAGTCAGTTCTCGTCTGACAACTTAACCCTTCTGCCACCAGTTCTCGTCGGGTAGTCTACCCTTGAATGTTAGTTCTCGTCTAGTAATTCCCCTTTAAAATCCACTTTTTTGGGTAACCAGAAATAAATCCCTATCATCATAAACCTGGTCTTTCCTAACTAAAAGCCCAACCATATTTGGCACAATTATTCCCAGTGGCCCCCCGACGCGAGGCTCGAGTGATCTCACTTCTCCATAGAAGAGGTTCTATATGCCCACAAGATGTTGATATCAGATCAGATTATTTCCACACCAGGCAGGGACTAGTTTCTCCCTGGAAGATTATGGTTAGTTTCTCCCCAGCAAGTTGAGATTGATATCCCCGGCAAAGTAGGGTCATCCCCAGCAGATGGATCGTGTACAACCATCCCTAGTGGTTTGAGATTGGATTTCTTCCTGACAGGCAAATTTGGGTTTATTTCCCCAGCAGTGGGGCTTGTGCAGCGTTGTTGCCCCCACAGAGTCTAGATGTTTGACTCCTTTCCCCCCAGAGTCTAGGTCATTGACTCATTCCCTAAGCAGAGATTGATATTTTTGAGTTTATTTCTCACTTTCCCCAAGCAGAGGTTGATGTTGATTCCCTCCTTATCTAACCCCCAGCAAGTTCAACGAAGTTAATTTTCTTCCCCGAAGGGTGAGGCTAACTCAGAGATTGTTATTCTCCATCCTCAACAGAGAAAGTTTGGGATAAGCTCCCTAGTAAATCTTGTGCATCATCCCTAGCAGATAGCGGATTCAATCTTCAGCAGAGTGTAATCTTTGACAGAATAAAGCCATCCTTCAGCAGTCTGCCTTGATTCCCAGCAGAGTTGTTAGTTCCCTAGAAGAGTTGTATTCTAGTAGGCTATCCAGGGTGTTTTCCCTCAGCAGAGTTTGTCTTGATTCCTAGCGGAGTGGATTTATGCTTAGTAGAGCAGTTTTTGCCCAGAAGTTCTCTCGGAGGCCATCCAAGGCTTGTATTCCCCAGCGTGAGTCCGTTTGCACTAGGCGTGCCTAGTCTTTCCCCAGCGGAGTTGTTTTCCTCTCTTCAGCATTTATTTTGCTGAAGTGGTTCCTTTGCATTTGCATCATGCATAGCATCCTCCCAAACGCGTAGCATTTCCATTTCGTATGGAGCATTACGCCATATTCAAACATATGCATGTGAAACATAGGCCAGGTTGTTACCTTTTGTTTTCAGATGTATCTGCAGCAGTTAATGATGTTTTATTGAGCCCGTATGGTATTCAGACCCCGACTTCCTCCGGTTATTTTTCAAATCTATGTGGTATACAGACCTCCAGCAAGATCATTGACAGATGTGTTCATCTTATCATTCTCTCAAGCAGAGTCTATTTGTTCAAGTTCATATTTCCCCAGTGGATTTCTTCACTCTGACGGTGATGTCAGATGCTTGTACCGACTTGATGTCGAGGCCTGACGGCGATGTCAGATGCTTTTACCGACTTGATGTCGAGACCTGACGGTGATGTCTGATGCTTTTACAGATAATTTTGAGAAATGACGGCGAAGTCAGAAGATTATTTTTGAGAATTTGACGGTGAAGTCAGATTATTTTGAGAACTGACGGCGATGTCAGGGTTATCTTACTAGGTTTGTGTTTTACTGGCGGCGATGTCAGATGATTTGTTTTCCCAGCGGCGAGGTTGGATGTTTGTTACTGGCGGCAATGTCAGATGATTTGTTTTCCCAGCGGCGAGGTTGGATGTTTGTTTCTGGAAGCGACGTCAAATATCTTTGTTTTCCCAGCGGCGAGGTTGGATGTTTGTTACTGGCGGCGATGTCAGATGATTTGTTTTCCCAACGGCAAGGTTGGATATTTTTCTGATGGCGATGTCAGGTGATGTTTTTCTGGCGGCAATGTCAGGTAATTTGGTTCTCCAGCGACGATGTTGGATGTTTGTTTCTGGCGGCGATGTCAGGTGATTTAGTTTTCCAGCGGCGATGTTGGGTGTTTTGGTTGTCCGGCGGCAATGTCAGACGCTTTATTTTTGTGAATGATTGGCGGTGATGTCAGGTGTGATTTACCGATTGATTGTTTTGAATGACTGACGGTGATGTCAGAGGTTCGTATCTTTGGATTTGATGTTTGTTTTTATTTAACAGAGGTCTAACGGCGATGTTAGCTACTTTACCTACTGGAGGTAGAGGACTGACAACGATGTCAGATGCTTTTACAGATGTAACGCCTATGCCTGACGGCAAGGTCAGGTGTCTGATGGCAATGTCAGAGGAATTTAATGTGGATAACTAACGGCAAGGTCATGATTAGTTCAACTATCTTCCGGAGATTTTGTTCCAATATATATCAGAGTTTGCAGTTCTGCTTTTGCGGTTGGCAAATTTCCGGGTTCTTTGGTATTCAACCGTCTTTTACATTTGGATGCTTGAAAGTCGTTCGCTTTTCATCCCTTCAGGCCCAAGTCGTTTGAATAGGGGCAGTTGTTGTACCCCAAAATTTGACCAACCGTTTCTCGCAATTTGGCTTATGTTTCGTTTCATTTGATCAGGACGAATTATCGAGATTACAGCTCATTCTCTCGCGTTTTAGGCGATTCAAACCAGTTCGAATAAGGAGATTTATTCCAAAATCGAGTGAATTTTGTTCTTTCTGGTGGCTCAGCATATGCTGGTATTTTCGGTTGCGTTTCGGCGTGAGTCCGATCTTTCCGTTTTTTATTTCACTATTTTGGGTGATTTTATTCTTATTTTCTGTTGATTTTATTTAGATCTTGTTTATATTTTTATTAATATAGGTTTTATTAGTTTTTTAAAAATAGTTTTTAGAAAATAGAGATTTAAATAGATTTTATTTTAAGTTTTTTTTTTATATATATATAGTTTTTTCTTACTAATTATTTTATTTTTAGATTTTTATTAGATTTATTTTCCTTTATTTATTTAATGGATTTTTTAGAATTATATAGTTTTTATTTGTTATTAGATTAAGATTATATTTAGTTTAGTATAGATTTTATTTAATTAGGATTTTAATTATTTAGAGTTAATTTAGTTGGTTATTTAAACTTAGTTTTAACTAGTTAGTTAAAGCCTTAATTTAAAATTGTTTATATTAATTTAATTTTGTTTAAATTATTTTAATTAGAGTCAACATTATTAACAGACATCACCGTTTCCATTAATCTTGTTCATTAGTTTTTATTAACCATCATTAATCATCAGTAATCACCATGCCACGTGTTAGTCCCTAGTGTATATATACACTATTCATCGTCTTCTTCAAGGGAGACCAACCAACCCTAGCCGCAGCATCTTTCTCACAAAGACTCCATCACCATCTTCACCTTATTCTTTCCGCCATATCCTTCCAACATCACCCTCCATCTTCAAAACAACCTTTGACCCACCGTGAAAACGCCGTCACCTTCGAACCACTTCCGGAAACACAAACCTCTGACCTTCACCTTCACTATTTCTCAACCGCGACATCATCTTCTTCACAACTAAACAAAACCCGTTAAAACTTCAAATGAACACAACAAACATCTTGCGCAACTTCAACTCAAATCAACCACCTGCAAACCAAATCTTCACCGCATAGCCGAGTTCTGCCATTTCCGAAACCTCTCAAACTACCTTCAAACTCATTTACCCAACCCCAGTGTTCTCCAAATCACGGTACAATGTCCGATCCTTTGGTATAGAAACGAGAAGATTGCATGCTGCATAACTGTTAGAGGTGATAAGGCAATGCAACTTTTGGAGAGTGGACTGAAGGTGAAGGAGTATGAACTTTTGAGGAGGAACTTCAGTGACACTGGATGCTTTGGCTTTGGAATTCAGGAACATATTGACCTCGGAATCAAATATGATCCATCTACTGGTATGGACTTTTTTGTTATTTTGGAGCGTCCTGGTTGGTCGTCGCTGTAGATGCAAAGCCCGTGTCGGAATCCAACACCGTGCTACCAAGGATGATGTGATGAAGTGGTTCCAAGTGAAGTATGAGGGAGTGATCCTTAACAAACCTTAACAGATCTGATTTATTTTGTGGATAAGAAAAAAATGAGTTCCTTAAACTGCAGGAACATCGGCTCTGTTTTGTTCGACGATGGTAGCTTTTTTTTAACTCACTTTTTATTATTATTTTGTTTTCATCATGATTGTCATTTTGATATCAGTATTGTGATTTGTTTTTACTTGTCATTTTGATATCAGTATTGAGATTTGTTTTTACTGTACTGCTATTATTTTTCCTTGGGCTTTGGATATTGTAAGGAATTCAAGTAATGTGTAGTTTCTGATACTGTTCCCGTTTCAATGTTGGTAATGAGGGTTTGATTTTGTAAAAAATTATTAATACTTTATTATTATATTAATATCTTAGTTATATTTTAGTAATTTGTAATATATTATTATTAAACAGTTTTTTTAGATTTGTACGTATATATTGTATATTGTATGTTAGTTAGATTAGTTTGTACATTAATTTTAAGAAATTATTGTTAAACTTATGTATTATATATTAATTTCTTTTTACATATTTTAGAATATATTACATATTATTTTTTTATGATTTCTTTTAGAATGTAAATTGTACATTATTATCTATATAATTTAATTAAACTTTGTTTATATTATATTATACTTTTAGAGTTTATATTTATTATTCTAGACTTTATATTCTATTAGAATTTCAATTTATATTTTAGTTTGGAATCATTTTTCTGTTAGAAGTTGAATTCTATTTTTTATTTGTTATTGGGCCTTTTATCCCATTTCCATCTGTTTAGGTCGATGAAGAAGTTTCCACCGTTTAGCCGTCAAATTATTGACGTGAAACAAAGGATCTGAGACCAACTTTTTCTCTCCTTTCTATTTTCGACATTTATTCATCTTTGTTTATTTTTCACTGTTTTGGTCGATGACAACATTTCCGTAATTCATTACCAGTCAAATTATTGATGAATAATGTTGGATCCGAGACCACTTCTTTCTCTCCTCATTTCTTTTCATCTTTCGACTTTATTTTGACTTTGGATGATCGATGAAATCTTGTAAGACGAGATCCCACTGTTTTTGGTCCGTGCGACATGATTCCATTGGAGAACGATCCTCAATATCGTTTCTCTCTCTTGTCTATAGCACGAAAATTAATACGTGACCTTCTATAACTTGACTACCATATAAGTCGAGTTACGATGGTCCAGCGTCACATTGGTTCCGATTCAAAGCATCATTAAGGACCAAAAGAGGAGAAGATTGGAATGGAGCTTACGCACAATGTCAAGGGTCAACGGAACCACTCTGTTTGGTAACATCTTTCTAATTCAAGTCTTTTAATCAACCGCCGAGCGTTGTGAGTTTTAAGTAATAGATACGTAGGAAATGGTGATTGAGGGGTTTCCCCTTAATGGCCTAGAGTGTTTAGTGTAGCACCCTTTGGGTGATATACGACGCATTCGCTCATACGCCTTAGGTTCTTGCGTGTGTGTCTCGATTTCCTTCCCGTTTAGGTGTGTTAGGCCTGCTTCCTCTTTTCCCTCGCCCCTGTGCGATCGAAACTTTTTCTCTCACGTCCTAACGATTTAGATTCCCCCTCTCGCCTCCATCCAATCGAGACTCCCTTTTTCTCTCGCTTCCGTGCGATCGAGACCGTTTTCTGTAGTTAGCCGAACTATGGCTGCTCTGATCTCTCATACCTGTTGAGAGTACGTAGGCATAGGATGCGATATCCTAGCAAGCACATTAACAACTAACCTCTCTGTTCTCTCGCTTCCGTGCGATCGAGACTTCCCCGCTGACGACTAATCTTCCCCTTTCTCTTGCCCTAGCGTAATTGAGACCAGACCGTAGTTCTAGAACCCATATGTTCCCTTACCTTTCCCCCCTTAGGTAACCTGTACCTTTTAACCAATGACATCCTACGTATGTTCTACCGTAAACAGGTAACGCCTAAGTCTCCGATGGTCGAGCAGCAATACACCTAACTGCTAGAATGCGTGCGCTAGTATCGTCCACCTATTCTCTCACCCCGCGTGATCGAGAACACCTTGTTTTACCCGTAGTTAGCCTGAACTATGTTTTCCTCTGATTTCTCGTACCAGACGAGAATACGTAGTGTCGCTACTGCGAAAATCGGCGTCGGCTGAACAGAAGAGTCGCCACCGTGCGTTATTTATCCCACAGGAGGGAAAAGAAACGCTCAGAGTAAACCTACCGCAAAGACGGGAAAGGTATGGTCATCGCAACCAAAACCTGGAGTCGGGAGTCGGTTACGCAAGGGGAAGGTATTAGCACCCCTCACGTCCGTCGTACTCGACGGGATCCACGCTTGTTTTCGGGTATGGATTGTTATTCTATCTAAACTAAAGATTAAGGGTTAAAAGGAAAATAAAATGACTCGGCAAAGTATCGCACTTTATGCCTACGTATTCCCGTCTGGAACGAGAAATCAGAGTCAACGTAGTTCGCCTACCTACGGGAAAGGAGGGGAAGGTTGCTCGCTAGGATATCGCATCCTATGCCTACGTACTTTCATACAGCATGAAAGATCAGAGCAAACGTAGTCCGGGCCACGTACGACACAAGCTTGTCTTGATTGTTTTTATTCCTTCTGAAAAAGGTTTTTCTGATTAACAGTCCAAGCGGACAAAAATTGACGTTTTGATGTGTTCACATTCTTTTACGGAAGAAGTGTCTTTTATTGGGTTTGAAATCTTATTGTGTTTTTCTGTTTTTTTTTTTGAGAAAGAAGAGACAGAACTCTAACCTACGGTTGAAAAGGGAATCGAACTAACCTAGTGTTATCATGCATGGGTTAAGACCTAGTGTCTATCATGTTCCTCTCTTGCACAGAGAGAAACATAGATCCTAAGGGATAAACGGAAACAGAAACAATAGCAAATATACAATAAAGCAGTAAAATGCATGGATGCAGCAATACAAACGAGGCAAGGGAGTCCCACTCAACCTCGAACCTAGAAAACAATAGGCAAAGTGAACAGAATTCACTTTTAACCCAACAGGTTAAACAGCAAGCAATACAGTCAGGGAAAACCAATCAATACATCAGAAATAAACAGCAAAAATAAACAGCCACAGCAGCTCTGCATCAACATCTGTCTTCAAGTCATCATCAATCAGCTATAAGCTTTAGCAAGCATCAATCTCCATCTCCACAGCCTTCAAGCAAGGCCTTGGTCATCAGTCTTCCATCTGCAATGGCCTTTCTTCAAGTCTCAATCTCCAAGAGGAATATCAGTCAACAAGATGAAGTGAATGTTAAACAGTCAATTACCTACCAAGGGTGGCTCATTAACTGTTAACATTATACTGACAGGTTTCTCTCAAAAGTTCTATCTTTCAAATACATTCACTGATCCTTCCAAAGGAAGGAGGTGGATATTTGAAAGAGACTTTGAATCATAGAGAAAGAATGGAGGCAGACAAGACCTTCCATATTTATGAATCAAGTGTTCTACTCTAGAGCTCTGCCTAGCTCCTAAATCCTATACTCCTCAACAGCTGCCAGCAAAGGATGCTCTCCATCAACTCTGGAAGTTGGTCTTCATTCTCTTGATCTCCAATGGCTTCATCATCACAAGTCTTCAGCTCTCCCAATCCCCAAGCAAACCCAATACCCACACAGACAAATAATAATCCCCAGAGAGGGCACACCACACCAGTCAAGCAAATATAGACAGTACACTAATAGTAATAGCTGAATAGGGGAATCCTAATATTTTCTAAGGGATCTATTAACTACCCATAATCCCTATAGTCCCATACCCCAAAGATTCAATCTACAACTTCTAAGGGAAATGATCTAATCCACCTATGTTATCTCATAAACCCTAGTTTTGATCATGCTATCCACACCTAAACAAATCACCTAAGATTAAATCCTAAAAATATAAACTAAATTTTATATACAAGATAAAGGTCTAAACTAATCAACCTAAAAAGAATGGATCAAAAATATAAAAGCATCTAATCAAACTAAAATTAACAAGTTCATGTATCAAACTAAACATTATTTACACTTATTTAAAAGAAAATTATGCCAAAAATATGAAATAAAATGAAATTGGAATTTTTTTGTATGATAATTTTCTTGACAAAAATATGAACAATATGCAAAAACAACCATTAAAAAACATGCATTTTCCAATTTTTTATGAATTTCCAAAGAATTAAAATGAATTAAGAAAAATAAAATGGGATTAATTTGGCTGAGGGGGTGCATGGAGTAACTAAAATCAATTGAAGTTAAGAGATGGGCCCAGACTGGGGGGCGCGCATAGCAAGCGCGTCTAGGCCCAGCACATACTCAGAAAAAATGAACAAAAGGAAAAACATTAAACTGTGCAGAAAGCAATATTTCTAGTTATAATCTCATTGGGCCTTATGCTTGGGGGTGGGATTAGCAAAGACTCACAAAGCCCAGTCAGAAAACATTAATGAAACGGTGCGTAGCACCTTTGGAATTTCCCTCCTCATTCGTTTTAAACCACAGCCACACGATTGGTCTCAGAGTCAAGGTCAATTGCATGATCCAACGGTTGTCCATCATCTTCAACCTCAAGAAACCCTAGATTTCAGAAATCCTTCCTCCATGCAAGCACCTTCCATCGTTCTGTTCTCTTTGAATTCTCCATGGATCCACACGATGTAAAGAGCAAAGACGATCCATTTTCTTCCCTCTACACAGCCATAGCAATGGTTCCTTCTAAAACTCAACCACAAATCAAACCCGATATGTGCAAAGCACTGATTCCACCATTTTCACCTGTCATCAATCTTGCCAAACCTTGCCAATTTTTACCCTAAAATGATCTACAAGCCATGCTAATCAACCTGAGCTATTTATCCATGATTATCGTGCATTATCCTTGATGTTATCAATCCAAACAGATTTGGTGCACCATGATCAACCTTCATGAAACTTCTCCAAACTTTGTGAAATCAATCCTCTAACATATCCTAACAGTTCTATACTAACAATTCCCTATGATTCTAACTAAATCATCCAATTCGAATGAGAGAACCAACCTGGTATGATGATGAAAACAGCTATGGAAATCCTTGAATTTGATGCTTGCAATGATTGGAAACTGATCCACACACTCAAATCTTGATTCTGTATGCAAAGATTCTTGTTCAATCCTCTTGAATTCAGCAATCCCAAAGTTCTTGCACCTTGGATGATAAAGTTGCATGGCACGATTCTTGCTCAATTCCACCAAATTCTTGTGTGAATTGTGATCTATGAATGATGGTGATGATGATCAGATCAAGAAAAATGGAAATTGGTAGAGATTTGAGAGAGTTTGAGAGGTTTTGCAAAAATGGAAGAATTGTGTATAACTTGTGTTTTGATCACAATGATTCACCAACCATGGCATGGAGTTACTTAATTCAATATATAGGTGAGAATAGAAAGCCCTAGAAGTTTGTAGAACCTTCCCATGCACACTTTCACTTGGATTTGGATTATGTAACTTCTTTTGTAAGTAACCATGCATAACTTTCAATTCTTGAACCAAACTTAAAATTCTACTTTTGCCAATGTTCTTAAAACATTTTTTCCAATCAAAATGACCTATAATTTCATCCCATTTGGCCAAAATATGAAAAATCTCAAATTTAGGTCATTTTTCATTCATTAAATTCACCAATTTTGAAACCTTGAGCTATGAGCCTTTCCAATCTTTCATGGTCACTTTTCTAGACTCAAAATGTCATTTGGAGCAAGTTTGATGTTGTGAAGTTTTCCATTTGAAGCTTCCTTGTATGAGTTTTGGGCATAGGCTTGAAATGACCTGTAATTCTCAGATGACCAAAATACCCTTTGCTTGCCAAGACCATAAGTAGAGTTGAACAAATCATATGAAGGCATACCATACCATTATAGAAATCTAAGACAATGAGGAACAACTCTTATGTTGACCAGAAATTCATTTGAAATCTCCTTGAGGGGTAAAAATTGCTTGGAAGACAAGTAACTTTCACAGACAAATTTCAGTATCCTCAGATGACCTGTAACTTGCAAGGACCATAACTTGAGTTATATAAATCCTCTTGATGTCTTCCACCACTCAAATTAAAGGTCTTGAGATCCTCTACAAGTTTCATGTTGACCAAGGATCCATTTGAAGCTTGCATTTTGACTTATCTTGCTTGGAAATTTGACCTAAACTAGGGGATTTTACACAGAAGCCCTAATTTAGAAACTCCTCTTCTCCTTGATTTCTCTTGATTTATTCTTGGCACATTACCATATCCTTCTCTACATGCCAAATGATGAACCCAACATCTCTCAAATAGCACTTTAATGCCTTTCAATCAATCAATTGACCTAGGGTTGACCTAGAGTTGACCCTGATGAAACCCTAATTGACTGTCTTCAACTGCAACTCTTGTGATCATATCAATGACTTGTCTCCTTCTCCAAATGACTTTCTAAGTCTTCCCTGATGTCTAGATACTCTCCATGCTCAATTTACAGCTCACACCTTCCTTGTTGATCCTCAGATACCCTCAGATAGGAGATAGATGCACTGCTTGATCTATTGACTTCTTAGCTTTCAAATTCTTTCTGATGACTTGAATGAGATTGAATTAGAATAATATCCTCTTGATAGGCTCATAGAGATGAGAATAGTACTTGGTCCCTGTTGGATGCCTTGCTATGCTATGCTATGCAGATGGTTAGGCTATGTACATGACTCTATATGCAAATGCTAATGATATTGAAACATAAACCAAAATGAAATAGGTTGAGCAAATTTTAGGGTGCAACAGTTGCCCCTATTCAAGAGACTTGGACCCGATTGGGTGAAGAGCTAACGACCTTCAAACATTCGAGGTACGAGACGGTTGAATACTAAGAACCCGAAAATTTGCCAACCGCAGAAATAAACTGCACCACTGCTTGGGGACGACATTCATCAACTGAATCTGACGGTTTACAGCAACCCATTGATCCATTAGCGACCGTGCTGGGGATTATTTTCATCGTCCTGAAAAAGATTCCATCGTTGCAGGTAGAACTTTGTCCATGTTAGGACGCCTGCTTCGTCAACACAAAGAAACCTCAACTAAAACTTGTCCACGTCAGGACTCCATCTGTCGTCAACCCGGAAAAATCTCGGCAACTTCGTTGGGGATAACTCGTCTGCATTTCATCATAAATAAATCGTCCACGTTAGGAATAAACTCTTCCACTTCAGGAATAACATCGTCCACGTAAGGAAAATTCTCTTATGGATTTGTCCACGTCAGGACTAAACTCTTCCACGTAAGGAACACATCTTTTTTCCACGTAAGGAATCACATCTTTCCACGTAAGGAAACCAACTCGCCTTAATCTGTCCACGTAAGGACTCCAATCTTTCCACGTAAGGAATACAATCTTTCCACGTAAGGAATCATCTCTTTCCACGTAAGGAATAATTTCTTTCCACGTAAGGAATCATCTCTTTCCACGTAAGGAATAATTTCTTTCCACGTAAGGAATCATCTCTTTCCACGTAAGGAATAATTTCTTTCCACGTAAGGAATAAACTTGCTTTTCTGAATCTGTCCACGTCAGGACTAAACCTTCCACGTAAGGGATACATCGTCCACGTTAGGACCCACCTTTCCACGTAAGGAATCACAATCTTTCCACGTAAGGAATCCAACTTGATATGTCCACGTAAGGACTCAATCTTTCCACGTAAGGAATAAATCTTTCTGATTTGTCCACGTAAGGACTCCCATCTTGTCTCGACTTGTCCATGTCAGGACTCACATATCGTCTTAATTTGTCCACGTCAGGACTCACCTCTTGACTCGCTGAGGAAATAAAATTTTGTCCACGTTAGGACTCATGCTGCATCAACACGAAGGAAGATAACTTCGTCCACGTTAGGACTTGCGCTCCTTCGACTTGCTGGGGAAATGAAACTTGTCCACGTCAGGACTCACGCTTCACTAACACGAAGAGAGATAACCTTGTCCATGTCAGGACTTGCGCTTCTTATCATCACGAAAAACTATAAACTTATCCACGTCAGGACGCACATTTCACCATTACGAATAAAGATATCTGCTGGAAATAAATGGTCCACGTCAGGACACCAACACGAAGAATAATCAACTTTGTCCACGTCAGGACTTCACATTCACTCAATACCAAGAAATCGAATCTGTCCACGTTAGGACTAGCACCTCTTATCAACCCGGGGAAATAAAACTGGCCACGTTAGGACCCCCATTTCTCTAGCAAGAAGAAAACCCGTCAGTAAAATTGTCCACGTTAGGACCCATTTCTCCATTGGTCTCGACCCACAAACTTCTTAGCACTGACGTGACAGCGACTTTGAGGCGGACTCCGCTGGGGGATATTTGGAAACCAAGCTACCGGGCGCCTGTTCTGATAACTGGCGGCAGCCTCTGAAATTCTGATTCATGAAACCCTTTGATGACAAATAACTCTGCTTGGGGACAAGGAGAGATTTTGCCTACTAACTCTGGCGGGGAAAACAAGAGAATTTTATCATGATAACTCTGTGGGGAATAATGCCAAAGCTGACACTTTCGTTGAATGTATCACGTTGAGACCTCAAATATTTAGCAATTCATTTGAGCAAGAGCTCCCTCAACCTGCATGAGAAACAACACTTGAACACAAACGGTTAGCCAACCTGGTTCATGTTTCAAAATGCACATGTTTGACAATGACGCAATGCTCCATTCGACATGGAAATGCTACACGCGTTTATTTGGTGTATGCAAATATGACACTATATGCCAATGCAAATGCCGACTCGAACTGCTGGGATACGGAAACCGCTTCAGCAAAATAGATGCTGAGGACAATGCCGACTCCGCTGGGGATAGCCAGATGCTACAGAATTGTTCCAGCAAAATAAATGCTGGAAGAGTGAAGTCGACTCAGCTGGGAAGTTGGGAACTTAATACCAATCACCTCATTGAAGTAACACCCTGCTGGGGAATATAACTCTGCTGGGGAATAGCAGATGCACCTGGTATGATTGGAATTCTGCTGGAGAGCGAACGGATATCACACGGTATTCTGGCAAGGTAAATACCAGGGCGCCCAACCAACTCTGTCAGGGAGAGTCTTAATCTTCGATTTCCACTGGGAGGAAAAAACACTTGCTGAAAAGAGAACTCCGCTGAGGACGGAATAATTCTCTCGGGGAAAATCGACTGACTCCGCTGGAGGAGAGTAAACGACCCTGCGGGGAAAGGTAAACTGCCTGAATACAGCTCACAAATATTAGTCTTCTGCGGCTAGACCACTCTGCTTGAGATAAGGAATCCTCTTGGGGGACACCACACTGTCTGAACACAGCCTACAATCTTGGAATCGCCAAACTCTGCTGATGATAAACGACTTTGCTGGAGAATGTCCTTCAAAATAAGCTACGACTAGCTGGGGAATTCGATCCTTCTTCAGTAAGGGACATTGTTATCTTGGAAGCACGACCTGCGTGGGGAGCGAGTCTTTCGTTACGAGCTTCTGGTCCATACTGCACTCTTTACTGCAATCCTTTGATCGTCCTCTTTGTACGGCTACGAACCCTGCAACACCACAAACAAGACAAGACAAGTCTATGCAACCAATCTATTCAGGTTAGCGTTAGTGACATTATTTTTAGTTAATTCAAAGTTTTAGCAATTGTTGGCAAGGGCCAGTGACGTTATGTACTTGCTAGTTTCATCAAACCTAGGCGTTTTATCATGCACAAAACAGTAAAGAACCAGCATCAAATACTGAATAACATATTTTATTGATTGGGCCCCTGAATGGGCGGAGTTTTGTACATGGGATGTAACTCCTGAAAAGAGGAAGCTACGCACAGCAAATATACACGTATGCACAAGAAGCATAAATATAATGCCAAATTAAATTTGTACACATGTCGGCAACGGGATACAGATGAACATCACGAACTGATTCTCCTATGACTCGCCCGACTCTAATGCTTTTCCCAGTATCCACACTTCCGAAGAGATTGTATCTGATAATCGACCCCTCGAACATATTCTCCCGTACCAATGCTCAATGCAGTATTAAATTCGGACCGCAGTCATTTGCCTTTCAAATCCCTAACTTTTGCGTGAACCGCCCTTTACGGGTTTTCAGTTCACCGGGATACCCTTTTTTGCCGAAGTCGCCCAGTGTAGGTTTTCAACTTCGCGGGTGTACATTTTTTTCAATTTTATCCCTAATTTTTGCCCGAACCTTTCATTCTGTTTTTGGTTCGCCAGGATGCCCCATTTTTGCCTGGACTCTCTTTTTCTGTCCAGCGGGTCAATTTCAAGCAAAGTATTTTTTAACTGCGTCCGAATTCACAGGCGATGCAAAGTCTTCACCGTCCATGGTGGACAACAACAATGCTCCTCCTGAAAAGACTTTTCTGACAACGTATGGCCCTTTGTAGTTGGGGGTCCACTTGCCCCTGTGATCTGCCTGCGGCGGGAGAATCCTTTTCAGCACAAGGTCGCCCGTCTGAAAGCTCCGAGGATGTATCTTCTTATCATATGCTTTCTTCATTCGGCTCTGGTACAAACGACCGTATGCTAGAGAAGCTAGCCTCTTCTCATCCATTAAACTCAGTTGGTTCAACCTGTCTTTCACCCATTCTGCCTCATCTAGTTGGACGTCTCGCAACACTCTCAGAGAAGGAATCTCAACTTCCAGTGGTAGCACTGCTTCCATTCCATATACTAACGAGAACGGGGTTGCCCCCGTTGATGTGCGTACCGTCGTACGATAACCGTGCAAAGCGAAAGGTAGCATCTCATGCCAATCCTTATAAGTCACTACCATCTTTTGAACGATCTTCTTGATATTCTTATTGGCCGCTTCAACAGCGCCATTCATCTTGGGTCGGTAAGGGGAGGAGTTGTGATGTTTGATCTTGAAATTCTGACAGAGCTCCTTCATCATTTTATTATTCAGGTTTGAACCGTTGTCCGTGATTATCCGTTCGGGGATTCCATATCTGCAAATGATATCTCTCTTGGTGAACCTGGCTACCACCTGCTTAGTCACATTTGCATAAGACGCCGCTTCCACCCACTTGGTGAAATAATCGATTGCTACTAGAATGAACCGATGCCCATTAGAAGCCGTCGGCTCGATCTTTCCAATCATATCAATTCCCCACATCGAGAAGGGCCATGGCGATGACATCACATTCAGAGGGCTCGGAGGCACATGGATCTTATCAGCATAGATTTGGCACTTGTGGCACTTCCTCGCAAACTTGAAACAATCAGTTTCCATAGTCAGCCAAAAATAACCTGCCCGCAGCAGCTTCCTTGTCATAGCATGCCCACCAGCATGCGTACCGAAGGTACCTTCATGTATTTCCTCCATGAGCAGCTTTGCCTCTTTTTCATCTACACAACGCAGCAGCACCAAGTCGTGGTTTCTTCTGTATAAGACACCATCCAGATTCAAATAGAAATTACCCGCCAATCTCCTGAGAGTCTTCTGATCTTGACTGGATGCCCCAGCCGGATACTCTTTATTCTTCAGGAAATTAAGGATATCAAAATACCACGGTTTATCGTCAGATGCTTCGTCAATGGCAAACACGAAGGCAGGTCTGTCGAGTCGAGAGATAATAATTCTGGGAGCCTCGTTCCAGAAGTTGACTTTGTACATGGAAGACAAAGTGGCCAGGGCGTCAGCCATCTGATTCTCCGCTCGCGGTACATGATGCAATTCAACCTTGTCAAAGAAAGGCAACAATCTCCTCGCATAATTCATGTAATGTATTAAATTGGGCTGACGTGTCTCCCACTCTCCTTTTATCTGATTCACCACCAGAGCTAAGTCTCCGTATACATCCAGATTCTTGATTCGCAAATCAATGGCTTCTTCAAGCCCCATTATACAAGCTTCGTATTCGGCCTCATTATTGGTAACTGCAAAGGTCAATCGAGCAGTAAACGGGATGTGCGACCCGTGTGGAGTGGTGATGATTGCCCCTATTCCGCTACCGTAAGCGTTTACAGCTCCGTCAAAAATCAACTTCCACTTGGAACCCAATTCTGGTCCTTCGTCTGGCAGCGGCTCTTCACAATCTTTCATCTTTAGGTACATGATATCCTCGTCAGGAAAATCAAACCTCATCGATTGGTAATCTTCAATAGGCTGCTCCGCCAGATGCTCAGACAGTACACTCCCCTTTATAGCCTTCTGCGAGACATACTGGATGTCGTATTCAGTCAAGACCATCTGCCAACGGGCAATTCTCCCTGATAACGCCTGCTTTTCGAATACATATTTGATGGGATCCATCTTCGAGATGAGCATGGTTGTATGATTCAGCATGTATTGCCTCAAACGCTTGGCGGCCCAGGCTAGCGCGCAACAAGTTTTCTCCAGCATTGAATATCGAGATTCACATTCAGTAAATTTCTTACTCAAGTAATAGATCGCATGCTCTTTTCTTCCTGTCTCGTCGTGTTGACCGAGAACACAACCCATGCTTCCCTCAAGAACTGTCAAATACATAATCAAGGGTCTCCCTGCCACTGGGGGTATCAAAATAGGAGGCTCCTGCAAATACTGCTTTATTTTATCGAACGCCTTTTGACAATTTTCGTTCCACGTTACAGCTTGATCTTTCTTCAACAGCTTGAACAATGGTTCACACGTAGCAGTTAGGTGAGATATGAACCGAGCGATATAGTTCAACCTCCCTAAAAACCCGCGCACCTCCTTCTCTGTTTTAGGCGTCGGCATCTCTTGAATTGCTTTTATTTTTGCAGGATCGACCTCTATACCTTTTTCACTTACAATAAACCCCAGCAGTTTACCCGATCTCACCCCGAAGGTGCATTTGTTGGGGTTCAGTCTCAGCCTGAACTTCCTAAGCCTTTTGAATAACTTCAGCAGATTCACCAAATGCTCTTCCTCCGTCTGGGATTTGGCAATCATATCGTCAATATAAACTTCGATCTCTTTATGCATCATATCATGAAAAAGAGTCGTCATTGCACGCTGATACGTTGCCCCAGCATTCTTCAACCCGAAGGGCATCACTTTATAACAAAATGTTCCCCAAGGCATTATGAAAGTAGTCTTCTCCATGTCCTCTGGCGCCATTTTAATCTGATTATAGCCCGAGAAGCCATCCATGAAGGAGAATACGGAGTATTGAGCAGTGTTGTCAACTAGCACATCGATATGAGGAAGCGGAAAATCATCTTTCGGGCTCGCTTTGTTTAAGTCACGGTAATCGACGCACATTCTCACTTTACCGTCTTTCTTCGGCACTGGTACGATGTTAGCGACCCATGAGGGATATTTTGTCACAGCCAGGAAACCAGCATCCCACTGTTTTTGAACCTCTTCTTTGATCTTCACCGCCATATCGGGTCTAGTTCTGCGAAGCTTTTGCTTGACCGGCGGGCATTCTTCTTTCAACGGCAGACGGTGCACAACCATATCTGTATCGAGCCCTGGCATGTCTTCATACGACCAAGCGAACACATCACCATACTCTCTGAGCATTTCAAGCAGTCTTCGCTTGATGTCGCTTTGCAGCGCGACTCCTATACGAATATTTTTCTCAACCCCTTCCGACCCCAAGTTAATGATTTTGATGACCTCTTCGTGAGGCAGAATGACTCTTTCTTCTTGCTTCACCAACCAAGACAATTCTTCAGGAACGTCACCATCTTCAACAACCTCTTCTTCGGCCTGAAATACCGGGTGTTCAAAGTCGGGACGAGTCATAGGTGGTTCAAGGATGTCATCTAAAAATGTTATCCTGCAAAAGGAATGGTTAAATGCTTCAAAATGCGTATAAAGCGAATAACCACGTTGCCATTTTATTGAAAAATAAAACAAGAAAAACAGAGATCGCAATATTTGCACATGAAAAACGCCTTTTATTTAATGATAAACACGCAATGTTCATAACAGCACAGCCCTAAGCAAATCATGATGCCCCAGGCAAGACACCAGATTGTTCAACAATTAATAAAACAAAGCATTACTACTTAAGAGTCACAGGAACAAGCTCCTGAATAGACCAGTTGCACAAGCCCTGTCCTGGCGCGCTCGGCTGAATCCAGGCGTCCATATCGCAATCGCTGTCTCCTTCGTCAGATTCTGAAGCAGCGTTGATGGTCTCGTGACATACTCCACTGGCAGTGATGGTTATTGGCCCTTTGAAACGGGGTGCCCCCACAGCGGGTGTTGATGACGACGGTTGATATCCCAACCCAAACCGGTCCATCTTTACAGGAATATCCAGCACTTTGCCCCAGCCCTTGGTCTCACCTGTCTCTACTAGAGCTTGAGCTTCCTTATATGACGAGACGGCTATCTCCGACACTTTGCTCGGCCCGGGACCTTTGTCCTTGATGCGCAACCCTTCAAATGCCTGGCAAGGTGTTTCGTGAATCTCTCCATCGACCTCCACATATTTAAATGACGACAGATGGCTGACCAGGATGTCTTCTTCTCCACATACAGTGACCACGCTGTCCCCTACCATATATTTCAACTTTTGATGCAAAGTGGACGTGACTGCCCCAGCCCCATGGATCCAGGGTCGTCCGAGCAGGCAGCTATATGCAGGATGGATGTCCATGATATAAAATTCAGTAGCGAAAACCTCAGGCCCCACCTGTAGAGGCAATGTTATCGATCCAAAAACTGTTCTTCGCGTCCCATCGAATGCCCTGACTACCAAGTCACTGGGCGTGCACAGGATTCCTCTGACATCTAGCTTCATCATTGTTTTCTTGGGCAGAACATTCAAAGACGACCCGGTATCGACCAGTACATGCGACATGACTGATCCTCTACACTCCACAGATACGTGCAGCGCCATATTATGATCTCTCCCCTTCGGGGTCAAATCAAAGTCGGTAAAGCCCAAGCTGTGGCCTGCATTCACATGTGCTAACACTCCCTCCAGCTGGTTTACGGAAACATCTTGGGGTACGAAGGAAGTATCCAAGACCTTTAACAATGCATTTCTGTGAGCTTCAGAACATAATAGCAACGACAGGATAGATATCTTTGACGGCGTCTGTTGCAGATGCTCCACAATCTTATAATCACTTTTGCGAATCAAGTGCATGAACTCTTCTACATCTTTCGATGCTGCTTCTTTGCCGCTTGCTTGCACTGGGACATTCTCGACCATCTTTCCTTTCCCCTTTGCCAGTCTTTCAGCCTCTACTTCAGGCGATATGAAGATCCTACCACTCCTTGTCATACCTCCGGTACCAACAACGTTGTCCACAGTCTCAGCTGGCTGCTTATTAACATCAATCTTTATTCCGTCACAATACACTTCCAAACCATATGACCATGGGACTGCTTTTGTGCTCTCGTACGGGATTGGCCCGACCTTAGTGATAGTGATCGGCGGTCGCTGGGCCGGCGCCGTTATAGTGATTGTCTTTTGAGGGATCGTTACAGTGGCCACATCACTTTGCTTGTCTGCTAATGCCCCTGCAGGTTCTTCAGTTGCTGCTCTGTCAAACTGCAATGTGCCGCCATCTATTAAAACCTGAATACCTTTCTTTAAGTCATCACACCCCCCAGCTAGGGTACAGCATTCTAAGCAATACTCGTCACATCCTGGATAGACACCCCCTTGCAATAGTCGGCTCTTTATCTCGCTCAACGGCGTCTTTACATCATCGACATTCATAATCAGATTCAAACCCTCCTCAGTCAGAATGGCGTTTGCTCCATGGTTGGGCATGGGCTTATGCACTATATTCGGACCCGCCGTTCTAAAATTGATAGCCTTACTATCCAATAGATCCTGCACAACATGTTTGAAAGCATGGCAACCCTCTACATCGTGGCCCGGGGCCCCAGAGTGGAATTCGTAGTGCCTGCTTGCATCATAACCATACGGAGGAGTTCCCGTTATTGGTGCCAGAGTTCTCTTCTCTACCAAGTTCAAACCCAATAGTGTCTGTAACAAATCTGCGTACGTTGAAGGTGGCTTTTCAAAAAATCTCCTTGGTTTACCCCCCTGGAATCTGCGCTGAGCATGTTGTGCCCCCTGTTGTGGCTGTTGTTGCTGTTGCTGTTGTTGAAATGGTTGTTGGTGAAACGGTATAGTAACACTCGCCACCTGCTGCGGCTGATTATACTGGTTTCGACCTCTGCCCCGGCCTCTGCCTCGGCCTCCAAACACTGTGCTTGCATCGCCCTGTCGGCGCCCACCAAAAGCCTTTCTATTACTGCCAGATGCGGTAGATTCCTCAGCTTGGAATCTCCCCTGCTTGATGTTACTCTCAATCTTTTCTCCCATCAGAATTAAGTCTGAGAAACTGGCCAAAGATGTGTGAAACAACTTGTCATAAAACATGCCAGTGAATGTTCCTATGAACATGTCATTCATTTCCTTGTCTTCTAGAGGAGGACGGACCCTAGCAGCCATGTCGCGCCATCTTTGCGCATACTCTTTAAAACTCTCGCCCTTCTTTTGAGACAACCCTTGCAATTGGACCCGGTTGGGTGCCAAGTCGCTGTTATACTTATAGTGAGCTACAAATGCCTCTGCCAGCTGCTTCCATGTCTTTATATGCATTGGTTCCAATCCCATATACCACTCGAGGGAAGGGCCCGACAAGCTATCCTGAAAGAAATGCATTAGCATTCTCTCATCAGTTGAATACGCATACATTCTTCTGTAATATGACCGCACATGCACTTTCGGACAGGTGTCCCCTTTATACTTATCAAATGTAGGAGCTTTGAATTTGATTGGCACCCTCAAGCCGGGCACTAGACCCATTGTTGACATGTCTAAGCCCACAACACTTTGATTTACGACCCCCCTCATCTGCTCTTCTAGCATTCTAATCCTCTGGGAGTCATCCATAGGTCCCTCGAAACCTTCACCGGAGAAGGCGTCCTCTTGCTGATCTTCCTGCCAGTTACCATTCCCAGCTCCATACCCATCGTATCCGTTGTTACGGCCAGCTCTGATCTGATTCATCACCGGGCCTCGCCCCCTGTTACCGTATCCCGGAGCAACTCCAGCAGGTCCAAAAGCCATTAACCCAACGCCGTTTCCATTTCCGAATCCACCGTAACCCTGATTAGCCATACCAAATCCGTCCTGCCCAAAGCCTTGAGCATTGAAACCATATTTCCCAGCATTATCGAATCCCTGGTCATTGAACCCGAATCCAGCATTACCGAAACCATTTCCTCCCATATTATCACCCAAGTTGACATCACCAAGCCCAACGTTATGGACAGCAGTCTCGTTCCCAATTCCGACGTTACCGTTCCCAGCAGCAGTGCCGTTATTGACATTGACAGCAGGTATATTGACTACAGGTGGAGCCACTGGTGTGGGAGTACCATCCCCATGAACAGTGTCGACTCGCACAGACTGATGATCCTCATTCCCATGCCCAGCATTCCTTGCCAACAGAGGTTGCACCATAGCTTGCAAATTCTCCTGACCTTTTGCAATAGTCTCCATGGTCTGCATAAAGAGCGCTAGCTTCTCGCGCATATCTTGCATCTCATTCTGCATTTGATCCATGATTCTTCGACAGTTGGTGCAAGTGGAATATCGGTGTGGGCGCTGATCTTCAATCCTGAAAATACCTGGTACAGAGCAGGAAATAAGATATCATCCAATAATCACCTGTAATACAATATGAATATGAATGCAATGCAATGTGTCTGTGCATTAGGGAATGTCATTCCCCCGATTCTAGTGCGAATGTGCCAGTGCAGTGACAGTGCTAGCAATATGAAGATCGGGGCTGAATCATAGAAAGCCTCATATATTGCAGAGAAATCCATTAAGCCAAGAATACAATATCACTGAGTACAAAGATAAGGCATGACCTCAACCAACAATCCTGGTGATGGTCAGCACTATGCAAATAAAGCATACAAGTTAATACATGAAATGATCAAGTACTCCCATAAGCCCGATACTCTTCTATTAACTTCTTGGTCTCTGGATGACCTGGTCGGGTAAGCAGCCCTTCAACAAGTTGGTTTCTCCTCTTGAGAACACGTCGCACATCACCAGCGGTTTCCTCCCATGCCCCTTTTCCGAAGCGATCCTCTAGTTTCCGCTTCTGAGACACAGCTTCGTTCCTGCCTTCAATGGCCTTGTTCAATGCATTCAGGAGACTATATCTGGTCATCACTTCTTCATCATACTTCTTAATGCTAGCCTTCAACTGCTCTTCGAGGTTAGAAATTTGCTGCTTCAACTTATCTTCCCTCTTCTTATTGTTGGTGAGCGTAGCATTCCAAGTCTTGTTACAAGAAGAGATTTCTCGATGTGCTACGTCGAGTGCTTTCTTTTTGGACTCCAGCATGTCATGGGAGCTTCTGAACTCTTGCCCCAGACGTTCGCGCTTCTTCTTCTCCTCAGTCAACTCAGCCCCTAGTTTGTTTACTAGCTCGATCTGCTGCTGGAAAGCATGCACGGCCTTGTTTTTCTCACTGCGTATCTGAGCCAGCTCTTGCTCTAACCCTTCATTGATCTTCATCAAGGCTTCTTTTTCTTTAACAACTTGCTCGTAGGCCTCCCTAGTAACAGTGGTTGGCTCTTCCACAGGAGTATGAACAGGGACCGGTGCAGCTGGAAATGGCATCAGTAATTGTCTTGCTCTCTCCTGGATCCAAACTTTGTAGGGTGTATATGCCTGACAATCATTCTTCCCCAACAGTGGCTTCCCTCTTCTGTTGATACGCGTCCATGCGTGCTGCAGCTTGGCTAGTAACTCTCCCTTCAAATTACCGGTGAAGTACAGAGATTCCTGTACTTCTTCTTCCTTCGGTGGGTTCTTCAACGCATATCTGAACTGGCGAACGAACAGAGAAGGGTTGTAATTGATACACCCTTTTCTTCCCATCAACGAAACATTAGGATACCCAGAACAACTGAAAATGAGCTCCGACCCCAGCAAGTCTCGGTCAAACCACTCAATGTCTTCGGAAGATAGCCTCATCAGGCGCTCTGACCAGCTAGCTGTAGTTGCACTGTCCACAAAAGGTCCCTTCAGAGGAAGATGGCTCTTAAACCACATGTTCAACAGCGGCGCACAGCAGTAAACAACCTTTCCTCTTCTATTTTCATTCTTGTAGTGCAATGAGTGATAGAAGTCTCCAATCAAAGTGGGCACCGGATTGCCAGCAGCGATTAGATGGAAAGCGTCCAAGTCCACAAAATTGGGTAAGTTAGGAAACAACACGATTCCGTATATGCATAGAGCCAAGATAGCATTAAAGATCACCTAACATCCGTTCTTGGCATACTCTTGAGCTTTGCCGACCAGAAAATCAAGGGAGAAACATCTCAATGCAGGATAAAGTCAGCAAACGTGAAACATCTCAATGCAGGATCATAGAATTGCATCAAGGTGTACAGCCCATTCATCTCATCAGCAGTTGGCTTGCAGACTAATCTCAACAATCTTCCATGACTCATTCTGAAACTTCTCCTAACCTCCTCATCAGCAAGAGACATCAGACCAAGCAAAGGAGTAATATCAGGTGTAGGTAGCTTATACGCAACTGTCTTCCTCAAACCAGCCATAATCAATACTCAGAAGTCCGGGCACTAGAACCAGGGAATATGCAAATGCACCTGCAGCACAGACACACGTTAATGGGATGCAATGATAATGATTATGCAAATAATGCAATGCAAGTAACGCGCAACAGGGACCAAATGCCATAGCTGGAAAGCCTGAACCATGCCAACAAGTCTCAGATAGACTCTCCAGAATTCCTCAAACCCTGGTCTCAGATAGACCTAAACAAAGCTCCAACACTGGTCTCTGATAGACCCACAACATAACTCTGACTGGTCTCTGACAGACCTCATATCATATCTCCAACGGGTCTCTGACAGACCTCATAACTCTCCAACTGGTCTCTGACAGACCTCAGAACTCTCCATAAATACCCAGGATCTCAGATCAAGAAACAAACCGGTAGTATGAAGGTCTAGTTACCTACATAACCCCAAACCCTCTCACAGGTGGATGTCCTAGTAACTGACAAAGGTACGACATCCTATGCGGTCGTCGGTGTCACAGACTTTCAGGGTTGATGATACGATTCCCAGAAAGAGTGGCATCATCAAATCCTGAAGAGGCCTCACTTAGCCAACTTCCAAATGATCGGTTCCCGGAGTCGACAATTCAGCTGACCAACAACCCCTTCGACCCAAAGGGTAGAAAAAGAAGCCAACCAGAAGAACCTCGTCCGAGTGTAGATTTCATGAGACACTAATGCAAGCAAAGTCGGCACGCGCCCATTACTTTCTACTCTAACTCTAGGTGCACTCAAGCCCAGGTCCGGCTTATCTCTCAATCATAGAGTCACCCGTCACACCCCAATACAGCAATAATAATCAATATATATCATGCTGAAAATAAAGGACAGAAATATAAATCCATACAAAATCCTCGACGGGAAAACAAGCGTTAGGATTGACTCTCTTAAGGGACGTTGGATCCCAAATGCATAAGGACTATCGCAGTCCTTAGCAGCCAGGGGACGTTGGATCCCCAGCAGAGTCGCCAGCTGTCGCTACTGCGAAAATCGGCGCCGACTGAACAGAAGAGTCGCCACCGTGTGTTATTTATCCCACAGGAGGGAAAGGAAAAGCTCAGAGTAAACCTACCGCAAAGACGGGAAAGGTATGGTCATTGCAACCAAAACCTGGAGTCGGGAGTCGGTTACGAAAGGGGAAGGTATTAGCACCCCTCACGTCCGTCGTACTCGACGGGATCCACGCTTGTTTTCGGGTATGGATTGTTATTCTATCTAAACTAAAGATTAAGGGTTAAAAGGAAAATAAAATGACTCGGCAAAGTATCGCACTTTATGCCTACGTATTCCCGTCTGGAACGAGAAATCAGAGTCAACGTAGTTCGCCTACCTACGGGAAAGGAGGGGAAGGTTGCTCGCTAGGATATCGCATCCTATGCCTACGTACTTTCATACAGCATGAAAGATCAGAGCAAACGTAGTTCGGGCCACGTACGACACAAGCTTGTCTTGATTGTTTTTATTCCTTCTGAAAAAGGTTTTTCTGATTAACAGTCCAAGCGGACAAAAATTGACGTTTTGATGAGTTCACATTCTTTTACGGAAGAAGTGTCTTTTATTGGGTTTGAAATCTTATTGTGTTTTTCTGTTTGTTTTGAGAAAGAAGAGACAGAACCTACAGTTGAAAAGGGAATCGAACTAACCTAGTGTTATCATGCATGGGTTAAGACCTAGTGTCTATCATGTTCCTCTCTTGCACAGAGAGAAACAGAGATCCTAAGGGATAAACGGAAATAGAAACAATAGCAAATATACAATAAAGCAGTAAAATGCATGGATGCAGCAATACAAGCGAGGCAAGGGAGTCCCACTCAACCTCGAACCTAGAAAACAATAGGCAAAAGTGAACAAAATTCACTTTCAACCCAACAGGTTAAACAGCAAGCAATACAGTCAGGGAAAACCAATCAATACATCAGAAATAAACAGCAAAAATAAACAGCCACAGCAGCTCTGCATCAACATTTGTCTTCAAGTCATCATCAATCAGCTATAAGCTTTAGCAAGCATCAATCTCCATCTCCACAGCCTTCAAGCAAGGTCTTGGTCATCAGTCTTCCATCTGCAATGGCCTTTCTTCAAGTCTCAATCTCCAAGAGGAATATCAGTCAACAAGATGAAGTGAATGTTAAACAGTCAATTACCTACCAAGGGTGGCTCATTAACTGTTAACATTATACTGACAGGTTTCTCTCAAAAGTTCTATCTTTCAAATACATTCACTGATCCTTCCAAAGGAAGGAGGTGGATATTTGAAAGATACTTTGAATCATAGAGAAAGAATGGAGGCAGACAAGACCTTCCATATTTATGAATCAAGTGTTCTACTCTAGAGCTCTGCCTAGCTCCTAAATCTTATACTCCTCAACAGCTGCCAGCAAAGGATGCTCTCTATCAACTCTGGAAGTTGGTCTTCATTCTCTTGATCTTCAATGGCTTCATCATCACAAGTCTTCATCTCTCCCAATCCCCAAGCAAACCCAATACCCACACAAACAAATAATAATCCCCAGAGAGGGCACACCACACCAGTCAAGCAAATATAGACAGTACACTAATAGTAATAGCTGAATAGTTGAATCCTAATATTTTCTAAGGGATCTATTAACTACCCATAATCCCTATAGTCCCATACCCCAAAGATTCAATCTACAACTTCTAAGGGAAATGATCTAATCCACCTATGTTATCTCATAAACCCTAGTTTTGATCATGCTATTCACACCTAAACAAATCACCTAAGATTAAATCCTAAAAATATTAACTAAATTTTATATACAAGATAAAGGTCTAAACTAATCAACCTAAAAAGAATGGATCAAAAATATAAAATCATCTAATCAAACTAAAATTAACAAGTTCATGTATCAAACTAAACATTATTTACACTTATTTAAAAGAAAATTATGCCAAAAATATGAAATAAAATGAAATTTGAATTTTTTTGTATGATAATTTTCTTGACAAAAATATGAACAATATGCAAAAACAACCATTAAAAAACATGCATTTTCCATTTTTTTATGAATTTCCAAAGAATTAAAATGAATTAAGAAAAATAAAATGGGATTAATTTGGCTGAGGGGGTTCATGGAGTAACTAAAACCAATTGAAGTTAAGAGATGGGCCCAGACTGGGGGGCGCGCATAGCTAGCGCGTCTGGGCCCAGCACATACTCAAAAAAAATGAACAAAAGAAAAAACATTAAACGGTGCAGAAAGCAATATTTCTAGTTATAATCTCATTGGGCCTTATGCTTGGGGGTGGGATTAACAAAGACTCACAAAGCCCAGTCAGAAAACATTAATGAAACGGTGCGTAGAACCTTTGGAATTTCCCTCCACATTCGTTTTAAACCACAGCCACACGATTGGTCTCAGAGTCAAGGTCAATTGCATGATCCAACGGTTGTCCATCATCTTCAACCTCAAGAAACCCTAGATTTCAGAAATCCTTCCTCCATGCAAGCACCTTCCATCGTTCTGTTCTCTTTCAATTCTCCATGGATCCACATGATGTAAAGAGCAAAGACGATCCATTTTCTTCCCTCTACACAGCCATAGCAATGGTTCCTTCCAAAACCCAACCACAAATCAAACCCGATATGTGCAAAGCACTGATTCCACCATTTTCACCTGTCATCAATCTTGCCAAACCTTGCCAATTTTTACCCTAAAATGATCTACAAGCCATGCTAATCAACCTGAGCTATTTATCCATGATTATCGTGCATTATCCTTGATGTTATCAATCCAAACAGATTTGGTGCACCATGATCAACCTTCATGAAACTTCTCCAAACTTTGTGAAATCAATCCTCTAACATATCCTAACAGTTCTATACTAACAATTCCCTATGATTCTAACTAAATCATCCAATTCGAATGAGAGAACCAACCTGGTATGATGATGAAAACAGCTATGGAAATCCTTGAATTTGATGCTTGCAATGATTGGAAACTGATCCACACACTCAAATCTTGATTCTGTATGCAAAGATTCTTGTTCAATCCTCTTGAATTCAGCAATCCCAAAGTTCTTGCACCTTGGATGATAAAGTTGTATGGCACGATTCTTGCTCAATTCCACCAAATTCTTGTGTGAATTGTGATCTATGAATGATGGTGATGATGATCAGATCAAGAAAAATGGAAATTGGTAGAGATTTGAGAGAGTTTGAGAGGTTTTGCAAAAATGGAAGAATTGTGTATAACTTGTGTTTTGATCACAATGATTCACCAACCATGGCATGGAGTTACTTCATTCAATATATAGATGAGAATAGAAAGCCCTAGAAGTTTGTAGAACCTTCCCATGCACACTTTCCCTTGGATTTGGATTATGTAATTTCTTTTGTAAGTAACCATGCATAACTTTCAATTCTTGAACCAAACTCAAAATTCTACTTTTTCCAATGTTCTTAAAACATTTTTTCCAATCAAAATGACCTATAATTTCATCCCATTTGGCCAAAATATGAAAAATCTCAAATTTAGGTCATTTTTCATTCATTAAATTCACCAATTTTGAACCCTTGAGCTATGAGCCTTTACAATCTTTCATGGTCACTTTTCTAGACTCAAAATGTCATTTGGAGCAAGTTTTATGTTGTGTAGTTTTCCATTTGAAGCATCCTTGTATGAGTTTTGGGCATAGGCTTGAAATGACCTGTAATTCTCAGATGACCAAAATACCCTTTGCTTGCCAAGACCATAAGTAGAGTTCCACAAATCATATGAAGGCATACCATACCATTATAGAAAGCTAAGACAATG
>OZ012740.1:335538815-335541315 GCA_963859935.3 Lathyrus sativus | reverse complement strand
AGGAAACAATTGGAAAATCTCTGTATATACCGATGATGATGGTAATGAAGTTAGAACTGATTGAGCAAATTCGGGATATGAATTTGGTCTGTGGAGGAGACTTCTTATGGAGTTGACCTTTGAATGTTGAGACCGACTATTGGTATTCTTGATGAGATGTCGTGGTAGGAGGTGTAGGACTCCTTTGTGTTAATATGTGTTAGGCGAGAGAGTGTTGTACTCAGACCTGATATTATGTAAGAGACGACTGAAAAGATCAAGAAGATCCAAAAAATGACGTTGTTTTGATAGTTACGATAGTAACTGGTATTGGTCGAGCTTGAGGTCTCGGAAGCACCCACTGTGTTTTGTTGATCTGTACAGAGTGGCACAGCGGAAGTGTGGGAAAAATAGTATGTTAGACTGTTTTACCGCTGTCGCTTGTGGGAATTGCATGATGTGTTCATGTGTCTAAGCTGAGGAGGGTACATTGATTCAGATGGATAGTGTACAAGTGAGAGATGATTTGATTGTTGAGGGTATTTCTAGTTCAGGTTGATGAACGAGAAGCAACTTCGAGGTAAAGAGATTCCTTTGGTGGAGGTAAATTGGGAGATTAGGATGCGAGAGTCGTATTCAGAGTTGTTTGAATCAGGTAACATTTTCGAGGACAACAATTTCTAAAGTGGGGGAGGATTGTAACAGCCCAATTTTCAATAATTGATTAATTGTACTAATTAATCGGTTTATGTGATTTATTTGATTATAAATGAATTATTAGATTTAACTGATTTATTCTATTTGGTAGAATAATGTGGGTTTACTAGATATTCTCTAATTAATGATGAGATGAGATATTTTATGAGAAAATGAATTGGTAAATATTTTGAGAGAAGAAATATATTGGAGAGAAATAGAATAGAAAGAGTATAAGTGAAAAAGGGAAAGAGAAAGAGAAAGAAAAGGAAAAATAGAAAACATAAGAGAAAGAGAAGAGAAAGAAAGAGGAAGAAGAGAAAAGAGAAGGAAAAAGAGAGAAAAGCTTGGAAAGCTGAAGAACAACTCCTAGCTTCAATTTAATCAAGATAAGGGTGTGAAATGTTGTTATTCTATCAATGTTTATGATTATGTATGTGTTTGTTGGTTTGATTGAGATTGTTGGAGAGTTTCTACCATTTTCCATTCTAGGGCATAAATGAGTTTAATGGGTAGAATCGAGTTTTAAGCGGTTAGAATCAAAAATAAATTTCGTAGTTTAGTCGGGTAATGCTTAGCCGTGATTATTGGACTTCGTTTGATCGGATTTGGTTGAGTTTGTGAGTTTTGACATTTTTGGATAATTGAGGGTTTGAGATTTGAGTGGAAATCGGACGTCGTACAAATCGTGTTTAATGGTTCGAATTCACTGCTATATGTTAGATGAGTATAAGTATGTGTTTGTTTCGAAGAAAAGAATTAAATCGGTCGAATTTTCGGGGCAAAAATGCAAAATCCCGTAGCCATTTTTAGGCAAAATTCTGGTTTTTTCGGAAAACTTCGAAAATTCATATTTCTTGATCCGTAAGTCGGTTTTAGTCCCCGTTCGAAGCGTTGGAAAGCTAAAGAGATGTTCTTTTTAGTAAAAATGGTTTTGATGTCAGTATATGATCCAATTATAGCAGAATATTCGAAACGTGTCATTTTGTCAACTTTTACCGTCGTAAACGGGTGCGTTTGATGTGTTATTATACTGTATGCTTTCGATATATAACGTGTAGCTTGTATGCTATTATAGTTATGTTGTGGGTAGCCGTATGACGTGAATCATAAATTGTGGGATCGATTGTGAAATGTGGCATTTTGGCAAATATATGCATTGTTTAAATTGATTAAAAGTGCATGATGAATTAGATTGAGTTCGTTGTCGTTGGCGCGATATTGTAATGCATGGGAACATATTGTAGATATGTGTACATTGCTTGTGATTGTATATGAGGATGCATGAGAACATATTGTGAATATGTGTGCATTGCTTTATAAATGTGGTGATGATATTGAATTGTGAATGCATCTTGTTTGTATGCGATTGTATGTGAAGGATGCATGAGAACGTGTTAGTGAATATGTGTGCATTGCTTGATAAATGTGGTGATGATGTTGAAAGTATGAATACTTTGATGAAATATGTGTATGTGCAAAACTCGTACTCACTGGGTAGAATGATAAGATATCGTTCCTAGTGGAGTAATCACTGGGGTAGAATGATAAGATATTATTCCTAGTGAAATGATCACCGGGGTAGAATGACAAATGTTGTTCCTGGTGAGGTATAGTGACATGGTCGTATATACTGGGGTAGAATGACTAAGATGTCGTTCCTAGTGGATTAATTACCGGGGTAGAAATTATTGAGATGTTGTTCCTGGTGGGGTGCTCCCTGGGGTAGAATAACTGAGACGTTGTTCCTAATGGAGTATACGTGATACAGTCGTAGGCACTGTGGGTTAAATGACTATGATGTTGTTCCTGGTGTTGGTGTTCA
>OZ012740.1:335438492-335538315 GCA_963859935.3 Lathyrus sativus | reverse complement strand
TATATATATGTATATATATATATATATATATATATATATATATATGTATATATATATATATATATATATATATGTATATATATATATATATATATATATATATATATATATATGTATATATATATATATATATGTATATATGTATATATATATATATATATATATATATATATATATATATATATATATATATATATATATATATATATATGTATATATATATATATGTATATATATATATATATATATATGTATATATATATATATATGTATATATATATATATATATATGTATATATATATATATATATATATATATATATATATATATATATGTATATATATATATATATATATATATATATATATATATATATATATATATGTATATATATATATATATGTATATATATATATATATATATATATATATATATATATGTATACATATATATATATGTATATATATATATATATACATATATATATACATATATATATATATATATATATATATATATATATATATATATATATATATATATATATATATATATATATGTATATATATATATATATATATATATATATATATATATGTATATATATATATATATATATATATATATATATATATGTATGTATATATATATGTATATATATATATATATATATATGTATATATATATATATGTATATATATATATATATATATATATATATATATATATATATATATGTATATATATGTATATATATATATATATATATATATATATATATATATATATATATATATATATATATATATATATATATATATATATATATATATATATATATATATATATATATATATATATATATATATATATATATATATATATATATATATATATATATATATATATATATATATATATATATATATATATATATATATATATATATATATATATATATATATATATATATATATATATATATATATATATATATATATATATATATATATATATATATATATATATATATATATATATATATATATATATATATATATATATATATATATATATGGTTATATGCATTGTTATTATGATAATATTTCTCACGCTTCTGCTGGAATGATGTCCTATCTGGCATCGTGCAGGTATCAAGAGTAGAGCTGCTTGTAGTTGCGAAGTCGCTATTGGTGTAGCTGTTTAGTAATTTAATTATGTCTGGTCGAGTCATGCTCTGGTCATGTAACATTGGGATCGTTTAGTTTGTATCTTAGAGATACATTATGTATTCTATGTTTTGTGTTTATATTCATTAGAATATTATGATGTTGGTCTTGGTGCCTAAGTAATGTTGAAGTATGTGATGAATCTGAATATTCAGTTAAGAGAATTATGTTATAAAATGAATCCGCTGCTACATGCAAAGTGAAATTTTGAGAAACATGATTATTTATTATAAGTGTTAATGAGCATGCCAGGTGGTTTTGATGTTTCGAAGTTATGTGTGACGCCCTTTTGTGAATGCATGAAAATTTACTTTGATTATTCACATATTTTCCGTGGGGTTTAGAAGGGTGTTACATTAGTGGTATCGGAGCAGGTTGGTCCGTCCGGCCAAGTTGTCTAATGTTTTTTGTTCCCTGTATATGACATGTGTGTGAAAACACCGTCGGTACGCGTTTGTGTTTCTAACCTTTGTCTGCAGGAAGTGGGAATGGTTCAAGTGGGGGAGAAACTTGTGCTTCTCCAGGATGCGGCAAGTATGGAGTTGTAGCTCAGTGTATGGTTGAACGCTCTTATAGTTGGGATTGTGTTGGATGGGATAGACGTGTCTTGCAAGCTTAGATGGCGTGATGCAGTGAATTTTTTTTCGAGTTAAGCTAAGTACTTCAGAATTGTTGTGTTTTGTGATGCTTTGTTGATATGATTGAGAGGTATGTTAAGTGCAACATCAGCAAGTTTTAGTTATGCTGTAAGGCAACTTAAGGTACATAAAAGGGAATTATCTGACAAGTGATTTAGAATTGGTTGTTGTGTGTCTGTGCCGGAGTTTGGAGGCCTCAATTGGCTAGTGTGAGAATTGAGATGGTTGGAGATCTTACGAGCTTAAGGTATTTGTTTAATTTGAAAGAGTTGGATATGAGGCAGAGGAAATAATTGGAAATCTCTGTATATACCAATGATGATGGTAATGAAGTTAGAACTGATTGAGCAAATTCGGGATATGAATTTGGTCTGTGAGGAGACTTCTTATGGAGTTGACCTTTGTGTTGATGAGATGTCCGGCGAGAGTGTTGTAGGAGGTGTAGGACTCCTTTGTGTTGATGTGTGTCCGGCGAGAGTGTTGTACTCGGACCTGAGATTATGTAAGAGACGACTGGAAAGATCAAGAAGATCCAAAAAAAGACGTGTTTTGATAGGTTCGATAGTAACTGGTATTGGTCGAGCTTGAGGTCTCGGAAGCACCCACTGTATTTTGTTGATCTGTATCAGAGTGGCGCAGCGGAAGTGTGGGAAAAATAGCATATTAGACTGTTTTATCGCTGTCGCTTGTGGGAATTGCATGATGTGTTCATGTGTCTAAGCTGAGGAGGTACATTGATTCAGTTGGATAGTGTACAAGTGAGAGATGATTTGATTGTTGAGGCATTTCTAGTTCAGATTAATGAACGAGAAGTAACTTCGAGGTAAAGAGATTCCTTTGGTGGAGGTAAATTGGGAGATTAGGATGCGAGAGTCGTATCCAGAGTTGTTTGAATCAGGTAACATTTTCGAGGACAACAATTTTTAAAGTGGGGGAGGGTTGTAACAGCCCAATTTTCAATAATTGATTAATTGTACTAATTAATTGGTTTATGTGGTTTATTTTATTAAAAGTGCATGATGAATTAGATTGAGTTCGTTGTCGTTGGCGCGATATTGTAATGCATGGGAACATATTGTAGATATGTGTACATTGCTTGTGATTGTATATGAGGATGCATGAGAACATATTGTGAATATGTGTGCATTGCTTTATAAATGTGGTGATGATATTGAATTGTGAATGCATCTTGTTTGTATGCGATTGTATGTGAAGGATGCATGAGAACGTGTTAGTGAATATGTGTGCATTGCTTGATAAATGTGGTGATGATGTTGAAAGTATGAATACTTTGATGAAATATGTGTATGTGCAAAACTCGTACTCACTGGGGTAGAATGATAAGATATCGTTCCTAGTGGAGTAATCACTGGGGTAGAATGATAAGATATTATTCCTAGTGAAATGATCACCGGGGTAGAATGACAAATGTTGTTCCTGGTGAGGTATAGTGACATGGTCGTATATACTGGGGTAGAATGACTAAGATGTCGTTCCTAGTGGATTAATTACCGGGGTAGAATTATTGAGATGTTGTTCCTGGTGGGGTGCTCCCTGGGGTAGAATAACTGAGACGTTGTTCCTAATGGAGTATACGTGATACAGTCGTAGGCACTGGGGTTAAATGACTATGATGTTGTTCCTGGTGTTGGTGTTCACTGGGGTAGAATGACTATGATGTTGTTCATAGTGGGGTATAAGTGATGTACCCATAATTTTGAATAGGAATTGATGAGTTGCATTGAGTTGTATTGAGTCACATGGCATAGAGATAAATGTTGTGTGAATATATGCATATGTGCATGAATTGTTGAATTGAGAACTTTGGATATATGCATGATAAATATGCTTGATGTTATATATATATATATATATATATATATATATATATATATATATATATATATATATATATATATATATATATATATATATATATATATATATATATATATATATATATATATATATATATATATATATATATATATATATATATATATATATATATATATATATATATATATATATATATATATATTTATATATATCTGTGTGTATGTGTGTGTGTACTTTATGAGGAATTGTGATGAATAAACATATTTGTAAATGTTTATGTGCAATAATGTGAATTGTGAATGTGTAATTGTGAATGATATTGACTGAGGAATTAATGAATAAACATGATTGTATAGGTTTATATGAATTGTGGTGAATTAAACATAATGTGTATGTTTATGTGGATTGATTGAAATTATGGATGTGTGCATGATGAATATGCTTGATGATCATTCATATATGTTATATCTATATATTGTGATGTATATGATGAGTTATGATAAATTGTGGTGAGAAATATGGAATAAGTTTTTTCTATGCTTGTGTTTATATATATATATATATATATATATATATATATATATATATATATATATATATATATATATATATATATATATATATATATATATATATATATATATATATATATATATATATATATATATATATATATATATATATATATATATATATATATATATATATATATATGTATATATATATATATGTATATATATATATATATGTATATATATATATATGTATATATATATATATATATATATATATATATATATATATATATATATATATATATATATGTATATATATATATATATATATATATATATATATATATATATATATATATATATATATATATATATATATATATATATATATATATATATATATATATATATATATATATATATATATATATATATATATATATATATATATATATATATATATATATACATGTATATATATATATATATATATATATATATATATATATGTATATATATATATATGTATATATATATATATATATGTATATATATATATATATGTATATATGTATATATATATATATATATATATATATATATATATATATATATATATATATATATATATATATATATATATATATATATGTATATATATATATATATATGTATATATATATATATATATATATATATATATATATATATATATATATATATATATATATATATATATATATATACATATATATATATATATATATATATATATATATATATATATATATATATGTATATATATATATATATATATATATATATATATATATATATATATATATATATATGTATATATATATATATGTATATATATATATGTATATATATATATATATATATATATATATATATATATATGTATATATATATATATATATATATATATATATATATATATATGTATATATATATATATATATATATATATATATATATATATATATATATATATATATATATATATATATATATGTATATGTATATATATGTATATATATATATATATATATATATATATATATATATATATATATATGTATATATATATATATATATATATATATATATATATATATATATATATAATATATATATATATATATATATATATATATATATATATATATATATATATATATATATATATATATATATATATATATGGTTATATGCATTGTTATTATGATAATATTTCTCACGCTTCTGCTGGAATGATGTCCTATCTGGCATCGTGCAGGTATCAAGAGTAGAGCTGCTTGTAGTTGCGAAGTCGCTATTGGTGTAGCTGTTTAGTAATTTAATTATGTCTGGTCGAGTCATGCTCTGGTCATGTAACATTGGGATCGTTTAGTTTGTATCTTAGAGATACATTATGTATTCTATGTTTTGTGTTTATATTCATTAGAATATTATGATGTTGGTCTTGGTGCCTAAGTAATGTTGAAGTATGTGATGAATCTGAATATTCAGTTAAGAGAATTATGTTATAAAATGAATCCGCTGCTACATGCAAAGTGAAATTTTGAGAAACATGATTATTTATTATAAGTGTTAATGAGCATGCCAGGTGGTTTTGATGTTTCGAAGTTATGTGTGACGCCCTTTTGTGAATGCATGAAAATTTACTTTGATTATTCACATATTTTCCGTGGGGTTTAGAAGGGTGTTACATTAGTGGTATCGGAGCAGGTTGGTCCGTCCGGCCAAGTTGTCTAATGTTTTTTGTTCCCTGTATATGACATGTGTGTGAAAACACCGTCGGTACGCGTTTGTGTTTCTAACCTTTGTCTGCAGGAAGTGGGAATGGTTCAAGTGGGGGAGAAACTTGTGCTTCTCCAGGATGCGGCAAGTATGGAGTTGTAGCTCAGTGTATGGTTGAACGCTCTTATAGTTGGGATTGTGTTGGATGGGATAGACGTGTCTTGCAAGCTTAGATGGCGTGATGCAGTGAATTTTTTTTTCGAGTTAAGCTAAGTACTTCAGAATTGTTGTGTTTTGTGATGCTTTGTTGATATGATTGAGAGGTATGTTAAGTGCAACATCAGCAAGTTTTAGTTATGCTGTAAGGCAACTTAAGGTACATAAAAGGGAATTATCTGACAAGTGATTTAGAATTGGTTGTTGTGTGTCTGTGCCGGAGTTTGGAGGCCTCAATTGGCTAGTGTGAGAATTGAGATGGTTGGAGATCTTACGAGCTTAAGGTATTTGTTTAATTTGAAAGAGTTGGATATGAGGCAGAGGAAATAATTGGAAATCTCTGTATATACCAATGATGATGGTAATGAAGTTAGAACTGATTGAGCAAATTCGGGATATGAATTTGGTCTGTGAGGAGACTTCTTATGGAGTTGACCTTTGTGTTGATGAGATGTCCGGCGAGAGTGTTGTAGGAGGTGTAGGACTCCTTTGTGTTGATGTGTGTCCGGCGAGAGTGTTGTACTCGGACCTGAGATTATGTAAGAGACGACTGGAAAGATCAAGAAGATCCAAAAAAAGACGTGTTTTGATAGGTTCGATAGTAACTGGTATTGGTCGAGCTTGAGGTCTCGGAAGCACCCACTGTATTTTGTTGATCTGTATCAGAGTGGCGCAGCGGAAGTGTGGGAAAAATAGCATATTAGACTGTTTTATCGCTGTCGCTTGTGGGAATTGCATGATGTGTTCATGTGTCTAAGCTGAGGAGGTACATTGATTCAGTTGGATAGTGTACAAGTGAGAGATGATTTGATTGTTGAGGCATTTCTAGTTCAGATTGATGAACGAGAAGTAACTTCGAGGTAAAGAGATTCCTTTGGTGGAGGTAAATTGGGAGATTAGGATGCGAGAGTCGTATCCAGAGTTGTTTGAATCAGGTAACATTTTCGAGGACAACAATTTCTAAAGTGGGGGAGGGTTGTAACAGCCCAATTTTCAATAATTGATTAATTGTACTAATTAATTGGTTTATGTGGTTTATTTTATTAAATGAATTATTAGATTTAACTGATTTATTCTATTTGGTAGAATAATGTGGATTTACTAGATATTCTCTAATTAATGATGAGATGAGATATTTTATGAGAAAATGAATTGGTAAATATTTTGAGAGAAGAAATATATTGGAGATAAATAGAATAGAAAGAGTATAAGTGAAAAAGGGAAAGAGAAAGAGAAAGAAAAGGAAAAATAGAAAACATAAGAGAAAGAGAAGAGAAAGAAAGAGGAAGAAGAGAAAAGAGAAGGAAAAAGAGGGGAAAGCTTGGAAAGCTCAAGAACAACTCCTAGCTTCGATTTAATCAAGGTAAGGGTGTGAAATGTTGTTATTCTATCAATGTTTATGATTATGTATGTGTTTGTTGGTTTGATTGAGATTGTTGGAGAGTTTCTACCATTTTCCATTCTAGGGCATAAATGAGTTTAATCGGTAGAATCGAGTTTTAAGCGGTTAGAATCAAAAATAAATTTCGTAGTTTAGTCGGGTAATGCTTAGCCGTGATTATTGGACTTCGTTTGATCGGATTTGGTTGAGTTTGTGAGTTTTGACATTTTTGGATAATTGAGGGTTTGAGATTTGAGTGGAAATCGGACGTTGTAGAAATCATGTTTAATGGTTCTAATTCACTGCTATATGTTAGGTGAGTATGAGTATGTGTTTGTTTCGAAGAAAAGAATTAAATCGGTCGGATTTTCGGGCAAAAATGCAAAATCCCGTAGCCATTTTTAGGGAAAATTCTGGTTTTTTGGAAAACTTCGAAAATTCATATCTCTTGATCCGTAAGTCGGTTTTAGTCCCCGTTCGAAGTGTTGGAAAGCTAAAGAGATGTTATTTTTAGTAAAAATGGTTTTGATGTCAGTATATGATCCAATTATAGCAGAAAATTCGAAACGTGTCATTTTGTCAATTTTTAGCGTCGTAAACGGGTGCGTTTGATGTGTTATCATACTGTATGCTTTCGATATATAACGTGTAGCTTGTATGCTATTATATGTTATGTTGTGGGTGTCGCTACTGCAAAAATCGGCGCCGGCTATGACAGAAGAGTCGCCACCGTGCGTTATTTATCCCACAAGAGGGAAAGGAAACGCTCAGAGTAAACCTAACACAAAGAGGGAAAGGAATGGTCATCGCAACCAAATCCTGGATTCGGGAGTCGGTTACGCAAGGGGAAGGTTGCTCGCCGAGATGTCGCATCTCGTGCCTACGTACTTTCATACGACATGAAAGATCAGAGCAAACGTAGTTCGGGCTACGGAAAACACAAGCTTGTCTGACAGTTTTTTATCTCCTTCTGAAAAGGGTTTCCTGATTAAAGGTCCAAGAGGACAAAAACAGAGTTTGAATGTTTGTTTGAGTTTTTTACGAAAAGAACTGTTTTTTAGGATGTTCGCAATCTCAGTCGCACTAGAGACTATGACCCAGGAGTGAACGCTTCGTATGTCACCCAAAGGGTACCACACTAACATCCAGATTACTGGAGAGAGACCCTACACCAACCTTTTCCCGAATAGTTGAAGGCTCGTAGCGCACGACTTCAATTAATCTTATTACTGTGTTTTTTGAATTTGTTTTGAGAGGAGGAGAGAGACACCCTAAAACTATGGTTGAAAGAGGAATCTACCTACAGTTATCATGTATGGGTCAAAACCTAATGTCTGTCATAATTCCCTCTTGCACAGAGGAAATCAGAGATCCTAGGGGAAACAGCAAAAGAAAGCAAGCAATAAACAGTAAATAGTAAACAGTAAGAATGCATGCTATGCAACAGTACCAAAGAGGCAAGGGAGAAAACAACAGGCAAGAGGGGACAAGCTCCATCTCAAACCTAGAGGTAATCAACACAAGCAAAAAGACAATACAGAGAAAGATAAAAGATACAGAGGAGGCAACCCAAGCAGCAACAACAAACTCCTACAGCAGACAACAACAACAAGCTCTAAATAACACAGTTGAAAAGACAGCAAAGTTGACAGCAAGACTTCATCTTCAAGATAGCTTCTATCTCAAGCTTCTTCAACTTCATCTTCAAGCTCTAGCAAGCACACTCCAAGCAGAGGAACAATCACCAAGATCAAGGTTGAAATGTTGAAAACTTAATGAAAACCAAAGGAAATCATCAAGTACCAACATTGAAATGGAAAGGTATCCTCAAAGTTCTACTCAACTATGGGCATACCACACATCCCTCCAAAGGAGAGATGGAGTTTCCCTAGGAGGACTTTACATCATTGGATGGAATAGAAGCACACAATACATTCTATGTTTGATGAAGAAATCAAAACTAGCTCTAATGGCTCTTTCTAAAACCCTAATTTTCTAAGCTCCTAAAACAACTTCTAAAAGAAAAGGAAACTCCAACTCCAAGCTCCAATCTTCAAGCCATAGAATCTATACCAAGTCCAGAAGACCTCCCAAAAAGGATTCCAAGCCAAGCAAACTCCAAAGTCACCAACCAAGCCAAACAAGCAAAGGCACTCAAGAGAGAACAACACAAACACAAACAACTTGCAAAATTCAACAAAAATAGGAAACAAAGTTGTAAAATTCTAATTAAATTCCTAGGGGAACATACATGTTTGAACAGCCTAGGGTTAAAATATTAAAGCCTAATTCAACTTCTAAGTTACCTAAATAATTTCTAGATTGAAAGGTATCAAGGTAATCCACAAGTTTGGGAAGGCTCTAATCTCAACACCTAAAACAGAACCTAAAGTTGTTCTAAAATTCTAATAAAAATCCTAATGGAACATGAATATCTAACCTAAAACAAACTAAAAAATCAAAGCCAAATTCATCACCAATTGGAAGAACAAAATTCCACAAAACAGATGGTCAAATATGCAAAATTAAAAGAATTAACAAAAATAAGAAAAATCAAATTAAATTGAAAAATGCAATCTAACAATTCCAGAAAATCACAAATTAAAAGTGGCGCATGAATATATTTTTAAAATATTTTTCTGATCAATAATGGAATTAAAATGAATTTTGGAAGCAATAGGCAATTAAAATTAAAAGAAAATGAATAAAAAGAAATTAAAATCAGAATTAAACGTGGATGGTTGGATCAAGAGACTAGTCAAGGGAATCAAAGCTCAGGATCTTGCCAGCGCATTTAATGAAACGCAGCGCTTTGGCTAGTCAAAGTCAGCCAAACGAGAATAAGTCATGGCCGTTGGATGCGTGGAAGAAGTCTCCGTTTGAACAAGATCTGATGGCTCTCACTCATCTTCTCCATTCAAATGTCAAAAACAGAGGGAACTCAGTGTGGTGGCCGGAGAAGACCTTCGGTCGTCTTCTCCGGCGAGCAGGTAGTTGCAGGTTATCATAAACTCCAAATCTCATACCAATCTCACTCCAAATTTGATGTTGATCACGATTATGAGCTCAAAATTTTCTAAATCCTTATGCATTTTCAAAACCGATTCCAGATCCAAATTATGTCAAATTATTGAACATCACCAAAGCTTAAACCAAAGGTATAGATGTCTTCCTCAAGTTACACTGATCATCTTAAGCTATTACAATTGCATTGATTCCTCAAGATCAACCATAACTGAATCCAAACAGAAATCGTGACACCTTCTTGATCATCACCAAATGCTAACAAATGGATCCTAAATCGTTCTACAAGTCACAAGGAACCTAACCACATGCATAATATGGATTACATCTGCCTAGATCAAGAGGAATTTGGAATTATACTAACCTTGATTCAAGCTTCAAATGGAGATGATTCTGACTCGACCTTTGCTCTAAGAACTTCCAGAATCCTTCACTGATGATGATAGAAACCTCTTGCAACTCCAATTTGATCTAAAACCTCTCTGAATCTCAAATACGATTTTGAGTTGGAGCTCCAAAATTTCAATATCAATCTCTCTGCTCAGCCTCAAATAATCACCAACCCTTGCTCAATTCTTCTTCTGAACATTTAAAGAATCGTTTGGGACCTTCTAGAGTCCAAGCCCAGGCCCAAATTGGAAGATCCAAAAACTCCAACCTCTCCAAAATTTTCACATGGCAAGTGCACGAATTTGCTCAAACAGCTTGCCTTAGAAGCTTTGAATCACTTGCATACCACCTTTGGAGTGTATTCAGACCAATAAGAGCTTCCTCATTGCCTTGGTGAATGAATTGCCATGAAGTTGCTTAAGTGTGAAGAAACAAGTGAAAAACTCATGAATTAAGGGTCAACTGAAAAATCTAAAAGAACCAATGTTTCCAAAACATGATTTCTAATCAAATCAAGTACTCATTTGACTTGTTTTTGTCACATAACCAATAATTTTGAATTTTTCAACTTTGAATCCTTTGAAAATCTCCCTTATTCAAACCATTCCAAACCTAGTCTTTCTATGAGCTCAATCAATCCATCATGACCTCTTGGCTAGCCTAAAAACCATATTTTGAACAACTTTCATGTTGAACAAAATTGCATTTGACAAGTGCAAGTTGGAGATTTTGGCCTATGATTGAAAATGACCTATAATCTCACTTTCCCAAAATATCCCTGACTTGCAAACCTCATAACTTGAGTTCTACAAATCATATGGAAGACTTATAGTACAATTTAGAAAGCTAAGATCATGAGGAACAACTTCCATGTTGACCAAAAGTTCAGGTGAAACCTCCTTCTAGGTCAAAAATAACTTTGAAGTCATATGATTTTCACAAACAAATTTCAGTGGCATCTGGGGACTTATAACTTGTCTGGGCCATAACTTGAGTTCTATAAATCCAATGGAGGACTTCTAGTACTCATATTAAAGGTATTGATATTCTATACAAGTTTCATGTTGGCCAAAGATCCATTTGAAACTTGTATCTTGACTTATGTGGTCTTGAAGTTAGGCACTAAACAGGGGATTTTACACTGAAACCCTAACTTAACAACTTCCCCAACTCTTGATTCTTCTTGACTTGATCTTGACACAACACCACAAATTTCTCAACATATCATTTCATGAACTCCATGACCTAGAAGTAGGCTTTTATCTTCTTCAATTGTCCAGTTGACCTAGAATTGATCTAGATGAAACCCTAATTGCTTGCACCTCAACTGTGACTCTTGCATTTGATACAATGACTTGATTAAGCTCTCTCATGGCCCTCTAGGAATTCTATGAGCTTCGTACACATCCTCTTCTGACATTCAACACCTCACAACCCTCTGATGGTCTTCAATTGATCCTCAAGTTAGGAGAAGATTCACACTCAAACACCTAAACCCTTAGGCAATCAAACCACCTTCTGATGACTTTGACCACTCCTCAATCTTGAATGAGACCCCTTGTTAAGATTCTCTTGAGAAGAATCAACTTGATCCCCTGCTATATGAATGATACCATGATATGAAAATGATATAACTATGCAAATGATAATGCATTGAAACATAAACCAGCTAAGAAAAGGTTGAGCAAATTTTGGGGTGCAACAGCTGCCCCTATTCAAACGGCTTGGACCCGACTGGGTGAAGAGCGAACGACCTTCAAAAAATCGAGGTAGAAGACGGTTGAATACCAAGAAACCCGGAAATTTGCCAACCGCAGAAATACACTGCAAAAAACTGCTTGGGGAATAACATCCGTTGTGCTGAACCTAGTTGTTATGGCAACAACTGATCAATCATCTGATAAAACTTGGGATTTCAATATTAACCCCCTGTGTGACGCCACAGGCATCAAATTAACTTTTCAAGAAACAACTCCGTCCACAACTGGACTAAACTTCATCAACACGAGGAGAGACTCCATCAACACGGGTACAATTTCGTCCATAATCGGAATAACGATCTCTGTCAGTCACAGGTAACAACTCTACTGGGGACAATCTGTCGATTACGGATAATAACTCCGTCCACACGGGTAATAATCACTGTCAACACCGGGAACACTTTCGTCAACACGGGCAACAATCGCTGTCAACACAGGTGCAATATCTGTCAGCCACAGGTAACAATTCCGTCAACATGGATAACAATCTCCGGTGATTTCACTGGGACAACTCCATCAATCACGGGTAACGACTCCGTCCATACGGGTAACAATCACTGTCAACACAGGTGCAATCTCTGTCAGCCACAGGTAACAATTCCGTCAACACGGATAAAAATCTCCGACGCACGGGTACAATTCCGTCAATATGGAGAACAAACTCTGTCCATCATAGGTAACAATCTTTGTCAACACAGGCGCAATCTCTGTCCATTACAGGTAATAATTCCGTCAACACGGATAACAATCACCATCAGCACGGGTATCAAACATTGTCAACACAGGGGAGCAATTCCGTCAATACGGATAACAATCACCGTCAGCACGGGTAAACATCATTGTCAACACAGGTACAATTTCGTCAATACGGATAATAATCACCGTCAGCACGGGTACAATCCCGTCAACACGGATACCAATCACCGTCAGCACGGGTACAATTCTGTCAACACGGATACCAAACTCTGTCAACACAGGTACGATCTCTGTCCATCACAGGTAATAATCACTGTCAACACAGGTACACTTGAAGAATACTTTGTTGGGAAATACGAGAAACTTAATCACACCACTCTGTGGGGAAATCACTAGTGGCAACTCCAAAAGTTTAAAGCATGAAATCTTTTACTGCTGACGTAACAGCAACCTGACAATAATCCCTCTGGGGATGAAGAGAAACTTAACCGAGCAACTCTGCTAGGGGACGAACGTTATCATCACCTATCTTACACCGAAAATCTTGAATATCTAGAGATCCTTCAGAGCAAGAATCCCACCCCTCTGCAGGGGATAACAACTGAAACCAAAGAGGTAACCAACCTGACTTATGTTTCAAAATGCGTATGTTTGACAATGGCATAATGCTCCATACAACATGGAAATGCTACGCGTTTAGTTAGATGCAAATATGATGATATATGCAAAATGAAAAGATGCCAAGAGGCGCTTCAGCAAAATAAAGGCTGAAGACAAGACCCAATCCGCTGGGGATAACCAAATATCACAAAGCATTCCAACAAAATAAATATTGGAACGGTGCAACCAACTCTGCTGAGGATAATCATCCTGTTGGGGAATGGCTCACAAGCTTGAAATTACGAACTCTGATGATGTTCATCCTGTCGGAGGAAAAAAACTGCTGGGGAGAAGGAGAAACAATCCTGCGCGGGGATAATCCTTTTGAACCAAAGACGACTTGGTTATACTGCGAAAGTTACCCATGTTAGGAATGGAGTGTGTACATACTCACTGTTGGGAATACACCTTCTGTTGGGGCTTTCAAATCCATCGAGGATACTCTCTTGGCAGCTTTCCTTGGGATACTCTTCTGGGGAGAACCACCCACATCCAATTGGGATAAGTGCCATCTCAAATCTTCTGAGATAAAATGTGACTTCCATCTGCTGAGGAATGATACAATCACTAGTTCACGGGACTCTGGCTGGGGAAACGCAAATTCCTTGACTGTTTGCTCCAAAGGTGAGAACCCTGCAAAACACAAACGAGGAAAAACAAATCTATACAACAAGATCTATCCCGGTTAGTATCTGTGACGTTCGTTCAGTCAATTTGAAGTTTTAGCAATTATTGGCAAGGGCCAGCAAGTTTATGCACATGCAAGTTTATCAAAAACATCGGCGTTTTTCACAAACAAAACAGTAAAGAACAAGTATCAAGTACTGAATAACATGCTTTATTGATAAAGGGCCTGTAAATAGGCAAAATTTTGTACACTGGATGTAACTTCTGAAAAGAGGAAGTTACGCACAAGCAAAATACAAATATTACAGAAATACAAAGAAAATTTGTATACATGTCGACAACGTGGTACAGACGAACACCATGAGCTGATCCTCCTATGACTCGCCTGACTCTGACGCTTTCCCGATAATCGATCTTCGGAAGAGATTGCTTCGGATATACGACCCTCAGGTACTCCCAAACCACTAAGCAACGCAGTATCAAACTCGGACCGCAGTCATTTGCCTTTTCAAATCCCTAACTTTTGCGTGAACCGCCCTTTGCGGGTTTTCAATTCACCGGGATACCCTTTTTTGCCGAAGTTGCCCTTTTCAGGTTTTCAACTTCGCGGGTGTACATTTTTTCAATTTTATCCCTAACTTTTGCCTGAACCTTTTATTCCTTTTTTATGGTTCGCCGGGATGCCCCATTTTTGCCTGGACTTTCTTTTTCTGTCCAGCGGGTCTCTTTAAGCAAAGCATTTTTTAACTACGTCCGAGTTCACAGGGGATGTAAAATCCTCACCATCCATGGTGGATAGCAATAAGGCTCCTCCAGAGAAAACCTTTCTAACGACATATGGACCTTCATAATTGGGAGTCCATTTGCCCCTGTGATCTGATTGTGGTGGGAGAATCTTTTTCAGCACAAGATCGCCTGTCTGAAAGCTCCAAGGACACACCTTCTTATCATAAGCTTTCTTCATTCGGCTCTGATACAACCGACCATATGCTAGAGAAGCCAGTCTCTTCTCATCCATTAAACTGAGCTGATTCAATCTATCTTTCACCCATTCTGCCTCATCTAATTGGACATCACGCAAAACCCTCAGAGAAGGAATCTCAACCTCCAATGGTAGGACAACCTCCATACCATACACAAGTGAAAAAGGAGTTGCCCCGATTGATGTGCGTACCGTCGTACGATAACCGTGCAAAGCAAAAGGCAACATCTCATGCCAGTCCTTATAGGTCACCACCATCTTCTGAACGATCTTCTTTATGTTTTTATTGGCCGCTTCAACAACGCCATTCATCTTGGGCCGATAAGGAGAAGAGTTGTGATGTTCAATCTTGAAATTCTGGCACAATTCCTTCATCATCTTGTTATTCAAATTCGAGCCGTTGTCAGTGATAATCCGCTTCGGGATTCCATATCTGTAGATAATATCCTTCTTGATAAATCTGGCTACCACCTGCTTGGTAACATTAGCATACGATGCCGCTTCAACCCATTTGGTGAAGTAATCAATAGCTACCAAGATAAAACGATGTCCGTTGGATACCTTGGGTTCAATCTTTCCAATCACATCAATTCCCCACATGGAAAAAGGCCAAGGCGACGACATAACATTCAGAGGGCTCAGAGGCACATGAATCTTGTCCGCATAAATCTGGCATTTATGTCACTTCTTTGCAAATTTGAAATAGTCTGTTTCCATTGTTAGCCAGTAATACCCTGTTCTTAATAGCTTTCTCGTCATTGCATGTCCACCGGCATGCGTGCCAAATGTACCCTCGTGGATTTCTTCCATTAGCAACTTAGCCTTTTTTTCATCCATACACCGCAACAACACCAAGTCGTGGTTTCTTTTGTACAAAACCCCATCCGGATTCAGATAGAAATTGCCAGCCAATCTCCTAAGAGTCTTCTGATCACGACTGGATGCCCCAGCCGGATACTCTTGGTTCTTCAGGAAATTTTGGATATCAAAATACCACGGTTTTCCATCGGAAGCTTCCTCAATGGCGAATATGAAGGCGGGCCTATCAAGGCGAGAGATAACTATCCTGGGAGCCTCATTCCAGAAGTTAACCTTATACATCGAAGACAAAGTCGCGAGAGCGTCTGCTATCTGATTTTCTGCTCGTGGTACATGGTGCAATTCCACCTTGTCAAAGAAAGGTAACAACCTTCTTGCATAATTCATATAAGGTATCAAATTGGGCTGACGAGTCTCCCATTCTCCCTTGATCTGGTTCACAACTAGAGCAGAGTCTCCGTACACATCAAGATTTTTAATTCTCAGATCAATAGCTTTTTCAAGCCCCATAATGCACGCTTCATATTTGGCCTCATTGTTGGTAACTGGAAAGGTCAATCTAGCAGTGAATGGGATGTGCGACCCATGGGGAGTAGTAATAATTGCCCCTATTCCACTTCCATACGAATTGACGGCACCGTCAAATATCAATTGCCATTTGGAACCCAACTCTGGACCTTCATCCGGCAACGGCTCCTCACAGTCCTTCATTTTTAAGTACATGATATCCTCGTCAGGAAAATCAAAACTCATCGACTGGTAATCATCAATCGGCTGTTCAGCTAGGAATTCTGACAGAACACTACCTTTAATAGCCTTTTGAGAAACGTACTGGATATCGTATTCTGTCAATACCATCTGCCATCGGGCAATCCGTCCGGAAAGTGCTTGCTTTTCAAACACGTATTTGATCGGATCCATCTTTGAAATTAGCATGGTTGTATGGTTTAGCATGTATTGCCTCAAACGTTTGGCAGCCCAGGCTAGCGCACAACACGTTTTTTTCAAGCATTGAGTAACGGGACTCACAATCTGTGAACTTTTTACTCAAGTAGTAAATCACATGCTCTTTACGTCCAGTCTCATCATGCTGACCGAGAACACAACCCATACTTTTCTCAAGAACCGTCAAATACATAATCAATGGTCTCCCGGCTACTAGGGGTATCAATACTGGAGGTTCCTGCAAATATTCTTTTATTTTTTCAAACGCCCTTTGACAATCTTCATTCCAGGTCACAGCCTGATCTTTTTTCAATAACTTGAATAATGGCTTGCACGTGGCCGTTAGATGAGATATGAACCGGTCAATGTAATTCAACCTCCCTAAAAAACCACGAACCTCTTTTTCTGTTTTCGGCGTTGGCATTTCTTGTATTGCTTTTATCTTAGCAGGATCAACCTCAATTCCTTTTTCGCTCACAATGAACCCCAGTAGCTTACCAGATCTCACCCCGAAGGTGCACTTGTTAGGATTCAGTCTCAGCCTGAATTTCCTAAGCCTCTTGAACAATTTCAGAAGATTGACCAGATGCTCTTCCTCCGTCTGGGATTTGGCAATCATATCATCAACATAGAATTTGATCTCTTTATGCATCATATCATGAAAGAGTGTCGTCATAGCTCGCTGATATGTTGCCCCGGCGTTCTTCAAACCAAAGGGCATCACTTTGTAGCAGAACGTTCCCCACGGGGTAATAAAAGTTGTTTTCTCCATATCCTCCGGTGCCATCTTTATCTGATTATAGCCCGAAAAGCCGTCCATGAAGGAAAACACGGAGAATTGAGCGGTGTTGTCGACCAACACATCAATATGAGGAAACGAAAAGTCGTCTTTTGGGCTCGCCTTATTCAAATCTCGATAGTCCACGCACATCCGCACCTTACCATCTTTCTTTGGTACAGGTACTATATTAGCGACCCATGAGGGATACGTTGTGACAGCTAGGAAACCGGCGTCCCATTGCTTCTGAACTTCCTCTTTAATTTTCACAGCCATATCTGGTCGAGTTCTTCTGAGTTTCTGCTTAACCGGCGGATATTCCTCACGCAATGGTAGACGGTGAACCACCATATCAGTATCCAACCCAGGCATGTCTTCGTAAGACCAAGCAAAGATATCACTGTACTCCCGCAGCATCTCAATAAGCCTTTGCTTGATATCACTTTGCAGTAAAACCCCTATCCGGATATTCCTGACAACCTCTTCGGACCCCACGTTGATAATTTCAATTTCCTCCTGATGAGGCAGAATGATTCTTTCTTCTTGTTTCAAAAGTCGAGTCAGCTCTTCTGATAAGTCACTATCCTCAACAATCTCTTCTTCTGCTTGAAATATCGGGTGCTCGAAGTCGAAGCGAGTCATAGGAAGTTCGTGATCGGTGTCATGATCGGTGTCGTCTGAAATATGAATCCTGCAATGAGAATGGTTAAATGTTTCAAATAATGCAAACAAAGCACATAACCACGTTGCCATTTTATTGTTAAAACAAAAACAGGAAAAACAAGGATCACAAAATTTGCATGCGAAAAAACGCCTTTATTAATGATTAAACAAAGTACACACATAAGCAGGTAGCCCTAAAAACAAAATCACTATGCCCCGGGTAGGGCACAGGATTATACAATAATTGAGAAAACAAATCATTACTGTTTTGTAGTCACTGGAACAAATTCCTGGATAGACCAGTTGCACAGATTCTGTCCTGGCACGCTGGGCTTGATCCACGAGTCCATATCGCAGTCACTATCTCCGTCTTTAGCATCGGAAACAACATTGATCGTTTCGTAACAGACCCCACCTGGAGTAATCACCATTGGTCCTTTGAACTTTGGCACGCCTGATGCGGAAGGTGACAACATCGGGCGATACCCCAATCCAAACTTGTCCATCTTGACCGGAATTTCCAAGACTTGGCCCCATCCTTTGGTTGCTCCAGCCTGAACCACTGCCTGAGCGTCTTTGTACGAAGACATGGCCACCTCTGGCCCTTTAACAGGAACATGAGACTTGTCCTTGATCTGCAACCCCTCGAAGGCTTGGCATGGCGTCTCATGGATCTCCCCATCCACTTCGACGTACTTGAATGACGAGAGATGACTAACCATAATGTCCTCCTCTCCGCAAATAGTAACAACACTGTCCCCAACCATGTATTTAAGCTTCTGATGCAGCGTGGACGTCACAGCCCCTACAGAATGTATTCATGGTCGCCCAAGTAAACAACTGTAAGTCGGATGTATATCCATGATGTAGAACACGGTGTCAAACACTTCCGGCCCGACTTGGAGCGACAACGTTATGGACCCAAACACCGACCTTCTGGTCCCATCAAAAGCCCTCACGACCAAATCACTTGGCGTGCATATGATTCCTCGGACATCTAGCTTCATCATAGCCTTCTTCGGCAACACATTCAAAGATGATCCGGTGTCTACAAGAACGTGCGACATAACAGTGCCCCGGCACTCCACTGAAATGTGCAAGGCCATATTATGGTCCCGACCTCTAGGCGTCAAATCAAAGTCAGTAAAACCCAGACTGTGGCCAGCATTCACATGCGCCAGTACCCCCTCAAGCTGATTAACAGTTACTTCTTGAGGTACAAAAGACGTGTCCAAGATTTTCAACAAGGCATTCCGATGGGCCTCGGAACAAAGCAACAATGATAGTATGGAAATTTTGGAGGGCGTCTGCTGCAAGTGCTCCACAATCTTATAGTCACTTTTGCGAATCAACCTCATAAACTCTTCTACATCCTTGACTGATGTTTCTTTCTCTTTTGACTGGGAAGGTCCTTCCCCATTCACTTTGGCTTTGCCTCTAGCGATCCTTTCAGCCTCAATTTCGGGTGAAGTGAAGATTCTACCACTTCGGGTCATGCTTCCCGCTTCAACAAGACTACCCACTGCCCCTGCTGGCTGGCTATCCACATTAATCTTTTCCCCGTTGCAAAAAGCTTCCAACCCATAATTCCATGGAATGGCTTTCGTACTCTCATAAGGAACGGGTCATGCTTTCGTTATCGTGATAGTTGGCCGCTTGGCGGGCGCTGATATCGTAATAGTCTTTCGTGGAATTGTAATTGTTGCGACCTCACCCTGCTTTTCACATGCTACCTCATCAGGTTTCTCAACAGTAGTGCGGTCAAACTGCAAAGTTCCCTCATCAATCATGGCTTCAATACCTCTCTTCAGATCAATACAACCCTCTAGTCGGGTCCAACAATCCAAACAGTACTCATCACATCCGGGGAAGACCCCTCCTTTCAACAATCTGCTTTTAACATAGCTCAAAGGTGTCTTCAGATTATTTACGTCCATAACCAAATACAACATTCGCTCCATGATTCGGCATTGGTTTCTGTACAATGTTAGGACCATCATTACTGAAGTTGATGACTTTACTATCAATCAAATCTTGGACTTTGTGCTTAGAAGCATGACAACTCTCGATATCATGTCCGGGTGCCCCGGAATGAAATTCACATTGCTTACTAGTATTATACCCGTAAGGAAGCGCTCCTGTGGGTGGGTCCAACGTTCTCTTCTTAACCAGATTCAAACTTAACAGCGTCTGAAGCAGTTCTGCATACGTTGACGGAGGTGTATCGAATACCCTCTTCGGCTTCCCATTCTGGATCCTTCTCTAAGCAGGATTATACCTTTGTTGTTGCTACTGCTGCTGTTGTGGTTGTTGTCGTTGTTGTGATATAGGGATCGTCACACTAGCAACCTGTTGTTGAAGATACTGATTCCGACCTCTACCTCGTCCTCGACCACCCTACGCTGCACTAGCGTCTCCTTGCCTTTTCCCACCAAAGACCTTTTTTGCACCTCCAGCTGAGGTCGATTCACCGGCTTGAATCTTACCAATTTTGATGCCATTTTCAATTCGTTCCCCCATGAGTATCATGTCAGAGAAACTACCCATCGAGCAATTGAGCAATTTATCATAGTACATCCCAGAGAATGTTCCAACAAAAATATCAATCAATTCCCTTTCAACCATAGGGGGTGGACTCTTGCCGCCAGATCGCGCCAACGCTGAGCATACTCCTTGAAACTTTCCCCGTTCTTCTGTGAAAGACTTTGAAGTTGGACCCTATTTGGTGCAAGGTCGTATTGTATTGGTAATGTTTGACGAAAGCATCAACCAATTCTTTCCAACTTCCGACCTGTGCAGGCTTTAGTCCCATGTACCATTCCAGTGATGGTCCTGACAAACTATCTTGAAAAAAATGCATAAGCATCTTCTCATCATCAGAGTAAGCCGACATCCTCCGGTAGTATGAACGCACATGAACCCGTGGGCATGTATCCCCTTTATATTTATCGAAAGTGGGAGCTTTGAACTTCAATGGTACTCTCAGCCCAGGAACCAGCCCCATGGTAGCCATGTCCAACCCTGCAGAATTTTGATTGGCTATACCTCTCATCTGTTCCTCTAGCATTTTAATCCTCTGATCACTATCAGTGGGACCCTCAAAACCCATGCCTTGCCCAGAAAAGGCATCTTCCTGACGATCTCTATTCCAGTACGGCCCCTCATTACCATATCCGTCATAAGCAGCATTACGACCATGACCATGACCACTTTGGAAGAACCTGGGATCATACCTCAGATTGCCAAGCTCTTGATTAGTAGCCACTGTCCCAACGCCAGTATTGAAAGGACCCATCCCAGCACCATTGGTATTCACATTGCCAAACCCAGCATTGCCGTAGCCATTATTACCAAAACCTTGATTGTTATCACCAAACCCTCCGTTGCCAAAGCCCTGATTGTTGAAACCATCATTGCCATCCCGATTGCCAAAGCCAAGACCCTGATTGTTGTCACCGAAACCAGTATTGATACCAACATTCCTGTTGATTTCCATGTTCCCATTAACATTATCAGCATTTCTGTTACCAGCGTTGCCGTTGCCATTGCCAGTACCAGTCTCACCAGCATTTGGTATCACTTCCTCCCTGCGAGGAGTCTCAACATGCACAGAATTGTATTCAGTATTACCAGCCGTCCGCGCCAGCAGCGGTTGCACCAGATTTGAAGATGTTCCTGGCCTTTAGCCACAGCTTCCATGGTCTGCATAAATTGGGCCAACCTATCCCGGATCTCCTGCATCTCAGACTGTACTTGATCCATGATCTTCTTATTGTTGGTTCTTGTAGCGTACCGATGAATTCTCTGTTCGTCAATCCTGAAACAACCTGTAAGACACAGGAGATAAGATTCGAGCTCAAAAATAAATACCTGCCATGCAATATGAATATGCAAATGCACACGTGTAAATATGTAACAGGTTAATTTCCCCCCGATTCTAGTTCCGGAGAAGAAGCCATAACGACAATGGAGTCCCAAGTAAGCAAGCGCAGAATCAGAAACCTCATACATAAACAAATGCCAAGAGGAAGAGTACAAAGGTACAACTGAATACAACTGAAAAGACCTTGGCCAACAAGCCTGGCGATGGTCAAAATACAAGTACAAATAACAAGAGCAAAGCAAAGATACATCAGGCCAAATGGCGCGCTCTGACATCTTCGAATATCCTCAACGTCTCCGGATGACCTAGTCTGGAGATTAGCTCCTGTATCAGTAATGCATGTCGCTCAATAGTGGATCTCAGCTTTTTGGCGTTCTCTTCACAAGTTCCTCTGCCAGAACACTCATCAACCCTGCATCTCTTGGAGCCAGCCTTCAATTCACCACCCCTAGTCTCTTGAACCATGTTGCTCACTCTAGACTCAGCGTCACATCTAAGAGATACCTCTTCAGCAATCTTCACATCCTTAGCACTGAGCTGCTCCTCTAACTGGGAAATCTGAAGCTTCAACTCATCTTCACGCTCCTTCCGTTTGGTAAGCATTGCATTCCACAAAGATTGCCACTTGGAAAGTCGAGAATAAGCCTTGTTCAGAAGTTCTTACTTAGTAGCAAGTACACTACTAACACCATTCAGGGCTACTCCTACTTTCTCTCTCTCTCTTGCTGGTTTCTTCAGTCAAATCTGAACCCAACCTATTAATCATCTCAGTCTGATTCTTCAAAGTGAAAGTTGCCTCATTCTTCTCATGCCTAAGCTGGAAAATCTCTTTCTCTAGCTCTTCATTCGCTTGTTGTAACTCTTCCTTTTCAGCCAACAACTTGTTATACTTCTCAATCTCTACTGAAGTAGGTTCCTCAATCACCGGAAGATACAAAGGCTCTACTGAAGGATACGACATCAAAGAATTCCTAACTCTCTCATGGATCTAGAGCCGATAAGGATTATAAGCTCGACTGTCACTCTTACCAAGCAAGGTCTTTCCTCTCCTATGAATATTACCCCAAGCACGCCTCAATCTGACCAAAACATCTATGTCTAATAAACCCATGAGATACAGAGATTCCTGTATCTCGTCTTCAACCGGAGAGTCCCTCAAAGCATAGCCAAACTGTCTCACCAGCAGAGAAGGGTTATAGTTAATACAACCTTTCCGTCCAATCAAAGGAACGTTCGGAAAGCCACTGCAACTATATATAATATCCACCCCGAGTAAGTTCCGATCAAACCAAACCATGTTCTCAACACACAATCCCATCAATCGAGAAGACCAATCTAAAGTACCAGCAGTATCAACAAAAGGTCCCCTCTTAGGAAGATGTCCTTGAAACCACCTGGATAGAAGAGGTACACAACAAGAAACATTCTTTCCTCGACGCTTCTCATTCTTATAGTGAATAGAATGATACACGTCACCCAAGAGAGTAGGCACCAGATTCTTCGAGGCAAGAATAAAGAAAGCATCTGAATCAACAAAATCAGGCAAGTTAGGGAACAAGACAATCCCATAAATGCAAACAGCCAGAATAGCACTGAAAGCAATCCAACATCCATCCTTCGCACACTGCATAGCCTTCTCAACCAAGCAAGAAAGATGAAAACCATAAGCTCCATTTAGCTTGACCAAACCTCCGGGGAACTCAGAAGCATCTAAACTGACAATCTCAGCAAGCTTAGCCAACTCAGGCTTAGTATCCTCATGAACAAAAGGCATCTGATCTAATACAGGAACTCCCAGCATATCAGAATACTCCTCTAAAGTAGGAGCCAAAATAAAATCAGGGAACAAGAAGCATCTCAACTGAGTCTCGTAAAACTGTATCAAGGTATACAATCCAGTCATCTCAAACACAGAAGGTTTGCACAACAAACTGAGCAGCTTCCCATAAGACTCTCTAAACTCAGCCCTCACTCTCTGATCTGCTAGAGCAACCAACTGCAATAAGGAACTGATATCTGGAGACGGCAACCTGTAAGCAACTGTCCTCTTCATGGACTCCATGTCTGGCAAGAAGAACACTAGAATCTGAGGGGAAAAACATACCTGCAACATAAATACACGTTAATAAAATGCAAACATGAAAATGCAGATGCATATGCAACAGGGGATCAAGTGCAGTAATGAAGAACTGTGCTGTGTTGTACTACCACTTGAGAACCATCAGATCTTCTCCTCAAACCAAACCAACTACAAAAGAACCCTCATAACCAATTCTCACTGACAGAGACAAACCAGGTGTTTTGAGGCCAGAGTTTTCCTGCAAAAAGACCCACCTACCCTCTCACAGGTATGTACTTAACTCGCAGACGAGGTACGGCATCCTATGCGGTCATCAGTGTCACAGACTTTCAAGAGCGATGATACGATACCCAGAAGGTGTGGCATCATCATCCCTTGAAGAGGCCTCACTTAGCCGAATCCCAAATGATAGGTTCCCAGAGTCGACAACCCTCAAATCCAACAACATGTCGAGCCCAAAGGGTCAGGCAAGATGCCATCAAAGAGAATCTCGTCTGAGTGTAAATTTCGTAGCTAGCTAGTGCAAGCAAAGCAAGCAGGCTAACCACTACTCTCTACTTCTAAGTCTATGTGCACTCTAGCCCAGGTCCAACTTATCTCTCAAACTAACCCTCTACCCACAACACAATAACAAAAATATACAGTACTGAAAGTAAAGACAGAAAAATAAATACACACAAAACCCAAGACGGGAAAACAAGCGCTAGGATTGACTCGCATAGGGAACCATTATCCCCAGCAGAGTCGCCAGCTGTCGCTACTGCGAAAATCGGCGCCGGCTATGACAGAAGAGTCGCCACCGTGTGTTATTTATCCCACAAGAGGGAAAGGAAACGCTCAGAGTAAACCTAACGCAAAGAGGGAAAGGAATGGTCATCGCAACCAAATCCTGGATTCGGGAGTCGGTTACGCAAGGGGAAGGTATTAGCACCCCTCACATCCGTCGTACTCGACGGGATCCACGCTTGTTTTCTATCTAAGGGTGTGTTATTCTATCTATTCTACAGGTCTGGGTTAAAAGAAGAAAAGAAAATGACTCGGAAAAGTATCACACTTTATGCCTACGTATTCACGTCTGGAACGAGAAATCAGAGCCAACGTAGTTTGCCTAACTACGGGTTAAGGGGGGAAGGTTGCTCGCCGAGATGTCGCATCTCGTGCCTACGTACTTACATACGGCATGAAAGATCAGAGCAAACGTAGTTCGGGCTACAGAAAACACAAGCTTGTCTGACAGTTTTTTATCTCCTTCTGAAAAGGGTTTCCTGATTAAAGGTCCAAGAGGACAAAAACAAAGTTTGAATGTTTGTTTGAGTTTTTTACGAAAAGAACTGTTTTTTAGGATGTTCGCAATCTCAGTCGCACTAGAGACTATGAACCAGGAGTGAACGCTTCGTATGTCACCCAAAGGGTACCACACTAACATCCAAATTACAAGAGAGAGACCCTCCACCAACCTTTTCTCGGATAGCTTAAGGCTCGTAGAGCACGACTTCAATTAACCTTATTACTGTGTTTTTTGAATTTGTTTTGAGAGGAGGAGAGAGACACCCTAAAACAATGGTTGAAAGGGGAATCTACCTACAATTATCATGTATGGGTCAAAACCTAATGTCTTTCATAATTCCCTCTTGCACAGAGGAAATCAGAGATCCTAGGGGAAACAGCAAAAGAAAGCAAGCAATAAACAGTAAACAATAAACAGTAAGAATGCATGCTATGCAACAGTACCAGAGAGGCAAGGGAGAAAACAACAGGCAAGAGGGGACAAGCTCCACCTCAAACCTAGAGGTAATCAACACAAGAAAATAGACAATACAGAGAAAGATAAAAGATACAGAGGAGGCAACCCAAGCAGCAGCAACAAACTCCTACAGCAGACAGCAACAACAAGCTCTAAACAACACAGTTGAAAAGACAGCAAAGTTGACAGCAAGACTTCATCTTCAAGATAGCTTCTATCTCAAGCTTCTTCAAATTCATCTTCAAGCTCTAGCAAGCACACTCCAAGCAGAGGAACAATCACCAAGATCAAGGTTGAAATGTTGAAAACTTAATGAAAACCAAAGGAAATCATCAAGTACCAACATTGAAATGGAAAGGTATCCTCAAAGTTCTACTCAACTATGGGCATACCACACATCCCTCCAAAGGAGAGATGGAGTTTCCCTAGGAGGACTTTACATCATTGGATGGAATAGAAGCACACAATACATTCTATGTTTGATGAAGAAATCAAAACTAGCTCTAATGGCTCTTTCTAAAACCCTAATTTCCTAAGCTCCTAAAACAACTTCTAAAAGAAAAGGAAACTCCAACTCCAAGCTCCAATCTTCAAGCCATAGAATCTATACCAAGTCCAGAAGACCTCCCAAAAAGTATTCCAAGCCAAGCAAACTCCAAAGTCACCAACCAAGCCAAACAAGCAAAGACACTCAAGAGAGAACAACACAAACACAAGCAACTTGCAAAATTCAACAAAAATAGGAAAAAAAGTTGTAAAATTCTAATTAAATTTCTAGGGGAACATACATGTTTGAACAGCCTAGGGTTAAAATATTAAAGCCTAATTCAACTTCTAAGTCACCTAAATAATTTCTAGATTGAAAGGTATCAAGGTAATCCATAAGTTTGGGAAGGCTCTAATCTCAACACCTAAAACAGAACCTAACGTTTTTCTAAAATTCTAATAAAAATCCTAAGGGAACATGAATATCTACCCTAAAACATACTAAAAAATCAAAGCCAAATTCATCACCAATTGGAAGAACAAATTTCCACAAAACAGATGATCAAATATGCAAAATTAAAAGAATTAACAAAAATAAGAAAAATCAAATTAAATTGAAAAATGCATGAAAATGCAATCTAACAATTCCAGAAAATCACAAATTAAAAGAGGCGCATGAATATATTTTTAAAATATTTTTCTGATCAATAATGGAATTAAAATGAATTTTGGAAGCAATAGGCAATTAAAATAAAAAGAAAATGAATAAAAAGAAATTAAAATCAGAATTAAACGTGGATGGTTGGATCAGGAGACTAGTCAAGGGAATCAAAGCTCAGGATCTTGCCAGCGCGTTTAATGAAATGCAGCGCTTTGGCTAGTCAAAATCAGCCAAACGAGAATAAGTCATGGCCGTTGGATGCGTGGAAGAAGTCTCCGTTTGAACAAGATCTGATGGCTCTCACTCATCTTCTCCATTCAAATGTCAAAAACAGAGGGAACTCAGTGTGGTGGCCGGAGAAGACCTTCGGTCGTCTTCTCCGGCGAGCAGGTAGTTGCAGGTTATCAAAATTTTCTAAATCCTTATGCATTTTCAAAACCGATACCAGATCCAAATTATGTCAAATTATTGAACGTCACCAAAGCTTAAACCAAAGGTATAGATGTCTTCCTCAAGTTACACTGATCATCTTAAGTTATTACAATTGCATTGATTCCTCAATATCAACCATAACTGAATCCAAACAGAAATCGTGACACCTTCTTGATCATCACCAAATGCTAACAAATGGATCCTAAATCGTTCTACAAGTCACAAGGAACCTAACCACATGCATAATATGGATTACATCTGCCTAGATCAAGAGGAATTTGGAATTATACTAACCTTGATTCAAGCTTCAAATGGAGATGATTCTGACTCGATCTTTGCTCTAAGAACTTCCAGAATCCTTCACTGATGATGATAGAAACCTCTTGTAACTTCAATTTGATCTAAAACCTCTCTGAATCTCAAATACGATTTTGAGTTGGAGCTCCAAAATTTCAATATCAATCTCTCTGCTCAGCCTCAAATAATCACCAACCCTTGCTCAATTCTTCTTCTGAACATTTATAGAATCGTTTGGGACCTTCTAGAGTCCAAGCCCAGACCCAAATTGGAAGATCCAAAAACTCCAACCTCTCCAAAATTTTCACATGGCAAGTGCACGAATTTGCTCAAACAGCTTGCCTTAGAAGCTTTGAATCACTTGCATACCACCTTTGGAGTGTATTCAGACCAATAAGAGCTTCCTCATTGCCTTGGTGAATGAATTGCCATGAAGTTGCTTAAGTGTAAAGAAACAAGTGAAAAACTCATGAATTAAGGGTCAACTGAAAAATCTAAAAGAACCAATGTTTCCAAAACATGATTTCTAATCAAATCAAGTACTCATTTGACTTGTTTTGGTCACATAACCAATAATTTTGAATTTTTCAACTTTGAATCCTTTGAAAATCTCCCTTATTCAAACCATTCTAAACCAAGTCTTTCTATAAGCTCAATCAATCCACCATGACCTCTTGGCTAGCCTAAAAACCATATTTTGAACAACTTTCATGTTTAACAAAATTGCATTTGACAAGTGCAAGTTGGAGATTTTGGCCTATGATTGAAAATGACCTATAATCTCACTTTCCCAAAATATCCCTAACTTGCAAACCTCATAACTTGAGTTCTAAAAATCATATGGAAGACTTATAGTACAATTTAGAAAGCTAAGATCATGAAGAACAACTTCCATGTTGGCCAAAAGTTCAGGTGAAACCTCCTTTTAGGTCAAAAATAACTTTGAAGTCATATGATTTTCACAGACAAATTTCAGTGGCATCTGGGGGCTTGTAACTTGTATGGGCCATAACTTGAGTTCTATAAATCCAATGGAGGACTTCTAGTACTCATATTAAAGGTATTGATATTCTATACAAGTTTCATGTTGGACAAAGATCCATTTGAAACTTGTATCTTGACTTATGTGGTCTTGAAGTTAGGCACTAAACAAGGGATTTTACACTGAAACCCTAACTTAACAACTTCCCCCACTCTTAATTCTTCTTGACTTGATCTTGACACAACACCACAAATGTCTCAACATATCATTTCATTAACTCCATGACCTAGAAGTAGGCTTTGATCTTCTTCAATTGTCCAGTTGACCTAGAATTGATCCAGATGAAACCCTAATTGCTTGCACCTCAACTGTGACTCTTGCATTTGATACAATGACTTGATTAAGCTCTCTCATGGCCCTATAGGAATTCTATGAGCTTCATACACATCCTCTTCTCACATTCAACACCTCACAACCCTCTGATGGTCTTTAGTTGATCCTCAAGTTAGGAGAAGATTCACACTCAAACACCTAAACCCTTAGGCAATCAAACCACCTTCTGATGACTTTGACCACTCCTCAATCTTGAATGAGACCCCTTGTTAAGATTCTCTTGAGAAGGATCAACTTGATCCCCTGCTATATGAATGATACCATGATATGCAAATGATATAACTATGCAAATGATAATGCAATGAAACATAAACCAGGTAAGAAAAGGTTGAGCAAATTTTGGGGTGCAAAAGTGGGTAGCCGTATGACGTGAATCCTAGATTGTGGAATCGATTGTGAAATATGGCATTTTGGAAAATATATGCATTATTTAAATTGATTAAAAGTGCATGATGAATGTGATTGAGTTCGTTGCCGTTGGCGCGATATTGTAATGCATGGGAACATATTGTAGATATGTGTACATTGCTTGTGATTGTATATGAGGATGCATGAGAACATATTGTGAATATGTGTGCATTGCTTTATAAATGTGGTGATGGTATTGAATTGTGAATGCATCTTGTTTGTATGCGATTATATGTGAAGGATGCATGAGAACATGTTAGTGAATATGTGTGCATTGCTTGATAAATATGGTGATGATGTTGAAAGTATGAATACTTTGATGAAATATGTGTATGTGCAAAACTCGTACTCACTGGGGTAGAATGATAAGATATCATTCCTAGTGGAGTAATCACTGGGGTAGAATGATAAGATATCATTCCTAGTGAAATGATCACCGGGGTAGAATGACAAATGTTGTTTCTGGTGAGGTATAGTGACATGGTCGTATACACTGTGGTAGAATGACTAAGATGTCGTTCCTAGTGGAATAATCACCGGGGTAGAATAACTGAGATGTTGTTCCTGGTGGGGTGCTCCCTGGGGTAGAATAACTGAGATGTTGTTCCTAGTGGAGTATACGTGATACAGTCGTACGCACTGGGGTAGAATTACTATGATGTTGTTCCTGGTGTTGGTGTTCACTGGGGTAGAATGACTATGATGTTGTTCCTAGTGGGGTATAAGTGATGTACCCATAATTTTGAATAGGAATTGATGAGTTGCATTGAGTGACATGACATATATATAAATGTTGTGTGAATATATGTATATGTGCATGAATTGTTGAATTGAGAACTTATATATATATATATATATATATATATATATATATATATATATATATATGTATATGTATATGTATATATATGTATATGTATATATATGTGTGTGTGTGTGTGTGTGTGTGTGTGTGTACTTTATGATGAATTGTGATGAATAAACATAATTGTAAATGTTTATTTGCAATAATGTGAATTGTGAATGTGTAATTGTGAATGATATTGATTGAGGAATTAATGAATAAACATGATTGTATATGTTTATATGAATTGTGGTGAATTAAACATAATGTGTATGTTTATGTGGATTGATTGAAACTATGGATGTGTGCATGATGAATATGCTTGATGATTATTCATATTTGTTATATCTATATATTGTGATGTATATGATGAGTTATGATAAATTATGGTGAAAAATGTGGAATAAGTGTTTTCTATGCTTGTGTTATATATATATATATATATATATATATATATATATATATATATATATATATATATATATATATATATATATATATATATATATATATATATATATATATATATATATATATATATATATATATATATATATATATGCATTGTTATTATGATAATATTTCTCATGCTTCTGCTGGAATGATGTCCTATCTGGCATCGTGCATGTATCAAGAGTAGAGCTGCTTGTAGTTGCGAAGTCGCTATTGGTGTAGCTGTTTAGTAATTTAATTATGTTGGGTCGAGTCATGCTCTGGTCATTTAACACTGGGATTGTTTGGTTTGTATCTTAGAGATACATTATGTATTCTATGTTATGTTTTTATATTCATTAGAATATTATGATGTTGGTCTGGGTGCCTAAGTAATGTTGAAGTATATGATGAATCTGAATATTTTGTTAAGAGAATTATGTTATAAAATGAATCCGCTGCTACATGCAAAGTGAAATTTTGAGAAGCATGATTATTTATTATAAGTGTTAATGAGCATGCCAGGTGGTTTTGATGTTTCGAAGTTATGTGTGACGCCCTTTTGTGAATGCATGAAAATTTACTCTGATTATTCGCATATTTTCCATGGGGTTTAGAAGGGTGTTTGTTGCACCCTAAAATTTGCTCAACCTAATTCACTCGGTTTATGTTTCAATTGCATTAGCATTTGCATATAGAGTCATGTACATAGTCTAATCATCTGCATAGCATAGCATGGTAAGTCATCCAACAAGGGACCGAGTATTATTCTCATCTCTAGGAGCCTATCAAGAGGTTATTATTCTAATTCAATCTCATTCAAGTCATCAGAAAGAATTTGAAAGCTGAGAAGTCAGAGGATCAAGCAATGAATCTATCTCCTATCTGAGGGTATCTGAGGATCATCAAAGAAGTTGTGAGCTGTGATTTGAGCTGAGCATGGAGTGTATCTAGACATCATGGAGGACTTAGAAAGTAATTTGGAGAAGGAGACAAGTCATTGATATGATCACAAGAGTTGCAGTTGAAGGCAGTCAACTAGGGTCAACCCTGGGTCAACTCTAGGTCAACTGACTAATTGAAAGGTATCAAGGGCTATTGGAGATATGTGGGGTTAATCATTTGACATGTAGAGAAGGATATGGTGTTATGCTAAGAAGAAATCAAGATAAATAAAGGAGAAGAGGAATTTCTAAATTAGGGTTTTTGTGTAAAATCCCCTAGTTTAGGTCAAATTTCCAAGCAAAATAAGTCAAGATGCAAGCTTCAAATGGATCCTTGGCCAACATGAAACTTGTATAGGATCTCAAGACCTTTAATTTTAGTGGTGGAAGACATCAAGGAGATTTATAGAACTCACGTTATGGTCCTTGCAAGTTACAGGTCATCTGAGGTATCTGAAATTTTGTCTGTGAAAGTTACTTGTCTTCCAAGCAACTTTTACCCCTCAAGGAGATTTCAAATGAATTTCTGGTCAACATAAGAGTTGTTCCTCATTGTCTTAGCTTTCTAGAATGGTATGGTATGCCTTCATATGATTTGTGGAACTCTACTTATGGTCTTGGCAAGCAAAGGGTAGTTTGGTCATCTGAGAATTACAGGTCATTTCAAGCCTATGCCCAAAACTCATACAAGGAAGCTTCAAATGGAAAACTTCACAACATCAAACTTGCTCCAAATGACATTTTGAGTCTATAAAAGTGACCATGAAAGATTGGAAAGACTCATAGCTCAAGGTTTCAAAATTGGTGGATTTAATGAATAAAAAATGACCTAAAATGGAGATTTTTCATATTTTGACCAAATGGGGTGAAATTATAGGTCATTTTGATTGGAAAAAATGTTTTAAGAACATTGGAAAAATTAGAATTTTGAGTTTAGTTCAAGATTTAGAAGTTATGCATGGTTACTTACAAAGGAAGTTACATAATCCAAATCCAAGGGAAAGTGTGCATGGGAAGTTTCTCCAAGGTTCTAGGACTTTCTATTTCCATATATATATATTGAATTGAAGAGCTTCATGCCATGGTTGGTGAATCATTGTGATCAAAACACAAGTTATACACAATTCTTCCATTTTTGCAAAACCTCTCAAACTTCATCAAATCTCCATCAATTTCCACATTTCTTGATTGGATCATCATCAACATCCTTCATAGATCAGAATTCCATCAAAGATTTGGTTGAATTGAGCAAGAATCGTGCCATCCATCTTCATCATTCAAGGTGCAAGAAGAAGTGGTTACAAAGTTTCAAGGCATTGGAGCAAGAATCTTTGCATACAGAATCAAGATTTGAGTGTGTGGATCAAGTTCAGATCATTGCAAGCATCAAATCCAAGGATTTCCATAGCTGTTTTCATCATCATACCAGGTTGGTTCTCTCATTCGAATTGCATGATTTAGTTAGAATCATAGGGAATTGTTAGTATAGAACTGTTAGGATAGGTTAGAGGATTGATTTCACAAAGTTTGGAGAAGTTTCATGGAGGTTATCAATGGTGTACCAAAACTGTTAGAGCTTAGAACATCAAGGATATGGCACTACAATCTTGAATAAATGGCTCAGAGTACTCAGCATGAGATGTAGATTATGTTAGGATAGAATTTAGCAAGAATTCTCAAGGTTAATATCAGGTGATAATGGTGGAACCGAGTTATTGCACCTATCGGGTTTGATTTGTGGTTGAGTTTTAGGAGAAATGGTTGGTATGGCTGTGTAGAGGGGAAGAAGTAGATCACTTTTGGTCTTTGAATCGTGTGAATTCATGGAGAATGGAGAGAGAACAAGGAGATGGGAGGTGCGTGTATGGAGGGAAATTTTCTGAAACCCTAGGGTTTCTAAGGTTGAAGACGACGCGAGAGCCACACGATTGCTTGTTTGACCTTGACTCTGAGACCAATCCAACGGCCGTGGTTTAAATGAAATACGGAGGGAAATCCTGAAGGCTATACGCACCGTTTCACTTATTTTTCTGACTGGGCTTTGGTTTCATTTACTAATACCACCCCCGTTCGCAGGCCCAATCCCAAATGAACTAAGTTTTTCGCTATTTGCACCGTTTTTATTTTTTGTTATTGTTTTCTGATCATTGGGCCCAGACACGCTTGCTATGCGCGCCCCCCAGTCTGGGCCCATTGTCTTATTTCAATTGGTTTTACTACTTGATGCACCCCTCAGTCAAATTAATTCCATTTTATTTCTTTCATTTTATTTTAATTCTTTGAAAATCCATAAAAAATTGGAAAATGCATGATTTTAATTGGTTCTTTTTGCATATTATTCATAGTTTTGTCAAGAAAATTATCATACAAAAAAAATTCCAATTTCATTTTATTTTTATATTTTTGGCATATTTTTCTTTTAAATAGCATTTTAAGTAGTTTACTTTGATGCATGATTTTGTTAATTTTAGTTTGAATAGATGCTTTAACATTTTCAATCCATTCTTTTTAGGTTGATTAGCTTAGACCTTTATCTTGTATATAAAATTTAATTCATGATTTTAGAACTTAATTTTAGGTGATTTGTTTAGGTGTGATTAGCATGATCAAAACTAGGGTTTAGGAGATAACATAGGAGAATTAAATCATTTCCCTTAGGAGTTGTAGATTGAATCTTTGGGGTATGGGACTATAGGGATTATGGGTAGATAATAGATCCCTTAGAAATTACTAGGTTCCCCTATTCAGCTATTACTATCAGTATACTGCTATATTTGATTGACTGTGTGGTGTGCCCTCTCTAGGGTTATTTTCATTTGTCTGTGTGGGTGTGGGGTTTGCTTGGGGATTGGGAGAGCTGAAGACTTGTGATGATGAAGCCATTGGAGATCAAGAGATTGAAGACCAACTTCCAGAGTTGATGAGGAGCATCCTTTGCTGGCAGCTGTTGAGGAGTATAAGATTTAGGAGCTAGGCAGAGCTCTAGAGTAGAGAACTTGATTCACAAACATGGAAGGCCTTGTCTGCCTCCATCCCTTCTCTATGATTCAAAGTCTCTTTCAAATATCCACCTCCTTCCTTTGGAAGGATCAGTGAATGTATTTGAAAGATAGAACTTCTGAGAGAAACCTGTATGTATAATGTTAACAGTTAATGAGCCACCCTTGGTAGGCATTTGACTGTTTAACATTCATTTCATCTTGGTGACTGATATTCCTCTTGGAGCTTGAGACTTGAAGAAAAGCCATTGCAGATGGAAGATTGATGACAAAGACCTTGCTTGAAGGTTGTGGAGATGGAGATTGATGCTTGCCTGAAGCTTGTAGCTGTCTGGTGATGACCTGGAGTCAGATGTTGATGCAGAGCTGCTGTGGCTGTTTAGTTTTTAGCTGTTTCATTTCTGATGTATTGTTTAGTTTTCCTGACTGTATTGTTTGCTGTTTAACCTATTAGGTTGAAAGTGAATTCTGTTCACTTTTGCCTGTTGTTTTCTAGGTTCGAGGTTGAGTGGGACTCCCTTGCCTCGCTTGTATTGCTGCATCCATGCATTTTACTGCTTTACTGTATATATCGGCTATTGTTTCTGTTTCCGTTTATCCCTTAGGATCTCTGTTTCTCTCTGCGCAAGAGAGGAGCATGATAGACACTAGGTCTTAACCCATGCATGATAACATTAGGTTAGTTTAATTCCTTTTGCAACCGTAGGTTAGATTTCTGTCTCTTTCTTCCTCAAAACAAACAGAAAAACACAATAAAATTTCAAACACAATAAAAGACACTTCTTCCGTAAAAGAATGTGAACTCATCAAAACGTCAATTTTTGTCCGCTTAGACCGGTAATCAGAAAAACCTTTTTCAGAAGGAATAAAAATAATCAAGACAGACTTGTGTCGTACGGGGCCCGAACTACGTTTGCTCTGATCTTTCATGCTGTATGAAAGTACGTAGGCATAGGATGCGATATCCTAGCGAGCAACCTTCCCCTCCTTTCCCGTAGGTAGGAGAACTACGTTGACTCTGATTTCTCGTTCCAGACGGGAATACGTAGGCATAAAGTGCGATACTTTGCCGAGTCCCTTTCTTTCTTTTTTAACCCAGACCTGTAGAGTAGATAGAAATAACAATCCATATCCGAAAACAAGCGTGGATCCCGTCGAGTACGACGGACGTGAGGGGTGCTAATACCTTCCCCTTGCGTAACCGACTCCTGAATCCAGGATTTGGTTGCGATGACCATTCCTTTCCCGTCTTCGCGGTAGGTTTACGTCGAGCGTTTCCTTTCCCTCCGTTGGGATAAATAACGCACGGTGGCGACTCTTCTGTTCAGCCGGCGCCGATTTTCGTAGTAGCGACAGCTGGCGACTCTGCTGGGGACTCCAACGGTTCCCTAAGAGAGTCAATCCTAGCGCTTGTTTTCCCGTCGAGGATTTTGTATGGATTTATATTTCTGCCCTTTACTTTCAGCATTATATTATTGATTATTATTGCTGTATTGGGGTGTGACGGGTGTTCCATGATTGAGAGATAAGCCGGACCTGGGCTTGAGTGCACCTAGAATTAGAGTAGAAAGTAGTGGGCGCGTGTCGGCTTTGCTTGCATTAATGTCTCATGAAATCTACACTCGGACGAGGTTCTTCTGGTTGGCTTCTTTTTCTACCCTTTGGGTCGAAGGGGTTGTTGGTCAGCTGAATTGTCGACTCCGGGAACCGATCATTTGGAAGTTGGCTAAGTGAGGCCTCTTCAGGATTTGATGATGCCACTCCTTCTGGGAATCGTATCATCAACCCTGAAAGTCTGTGACGCCGACGACCGCATAGGATGCCGTACCTTTGTCAGTTACTAGGACACCTACCTGTGAGAGGGTTTTGGGTTATGCAGGTAACTAGACCTTCAGATACCGGTTATTTCTTGATCTGAGATCCTGGGTATTTATGGAGAGTTATGAGGTCTGTCAGAGACCATTTGGAGAGTTCTGAGGTCTGTCAGAGACCAGTTGGAGAGTTCTGAGGTCTGTCAGAGACCAGTTGGAGTTATGATATGAGGTCTGTCAGAGACCAGTCAGAGTTATGTTGTGGGGTCTATCAGAGACCAGTATCGGAGCTTTGTTTTAGGTCTATCTGAGACCAGGGTTTGAGGACTTCTGGAGGGTCTATCTGAGACTTCTTGATATGGTTCAGGCTTCTCAGCCATGGCAGTTGGTCCCTGTTGCATGTTATTTGCATTGCATTGTTTGCATACCCATTATCATTGCATCCCATTAACGTGTGTCTGTGCTGCAGGTGCATTTGCATATTCCCTGGTTCTAGTGCCCGGACTTCTGAGTATTGATCATGGCTGGTTTGAGGAAGACAGTTGCGTATAAGCTGCCTACACCTGACATTACTCCTTTACTTGGTCTGATGTCTCTTGCTGATGAGGATGTTAGGAGGAGTTTCAGAATGAGTCATGGAAGATTGCTGAGATTAGTCTGCAAGCCAACTGCTGATGAGATGAATGGGTTGTACACCTTAATGCAATTCTATGACCCGACATTGAGATGTTTCACGTTTGCTGACTTTATTTTGGGGCCTACCATTGAGGAGTATGTGGAGTTTACTGAGCTACCAGTGCAGAACAAGGTTCCCTTTATTCATTCAGCCGCTGAGCCCAAGTTGGAGGACTTAGCTAAAGCCTTGCACATAAACGCTGCTGAACTATTATTGACTTCTTGGCTTGGGGTTCCAGGTTTCTCCCTTGATTTTCTGGTCGGCAAAGCTCAAGAGTACGCCAAGAACGGGTGCTAGGTGGTCTTTAATGCTATCTTGGCTCTATGCATCTACGGAATAGTGCTGTTTCCTAACTTACCCAACTTTGTGGACTTGGACGCTTTCCATCTGTTCGCTGCTGGCAACCCGGTGCCCACTTTGATCGGAGACTTCTATCATTCACTGCACTACAAGAATGAAAACAGAAGAGGAAAGGTTGTTTACTGTTGTGCGCCGCTGTTGAACATGTGGTTTAAGAGCCATCTTCCCTTGAGGGGACCTTTTGTGGATAGTGCAACTACAGCTAGCTGGCCAGAGCGCCTGATGAGGCTATCTTCCGAAGAAATTGAGTGGTTTGACCGAGACTTGCTGGGGTCTGAGCTTATTTTCAGTTGTTCTGGGTATCCTAATGTTTCGTTGATAGGAAGAAAAGGGTGTATCAATTACAACCCTTCTCTGTTCATTCGCCAGTTCGGATACGCGCTGAAGAACCCACCAAAGGAAGAAGAAGTACAGGAATCTCTGTACTTCACCGGTGATTTGAAGGGAGAGTTACTAGCCAAGCTGCAGCACGCATGGACGCGTATTAACAGAAGAGGGAAGCCACTGTTAGGGAAGAATGATTGTCAGGCTTATGCACCATACAGAGTTTGGGTCCAGGAGAGAGCAAGGCAGTTACTGATGCCATACCCAGCTACACCAGTCCCCGTTCATAGTCCAGTGGAAGAACCAACTACAGTTACTAGGGAGGCCTACGAGCAAGTTGTGAAAGAAAAAGAAGCCTTGATGAAAATCAATGAAGGGTTAGAACAAGAACTGGCTCAAATACGCAGTGAGAAAAACAAGGCTGTGCATGCTTTCCAACAGTAGATCGAGCTAGTAAACAGACTAGGGGCTGAGTTGACTGAGGAGAAAAAGAAGCGCGAACGTCTGGGGCAAGAGTTCAGAAGCTCCCATGACATGCTGGAGTCCAAAAAGAAAGCACTCGACGCAGCACACCGAAAGATCTCTTCTTGCAATAAGACTTGGAATGCTACGCTGACCAACAATAAAAAGAGGGAAGATAAGTTGAAGCAGCAAATTTCTGACCTCGAGGAGCAGTTGAAAGCTAGCATTAAGAAGTATGAAGAAGAAGTGATGACCAGGTACAGTCTCTAGAATGCATTGAACAAGGCCATCGAAGGCAGGAATGAAGCTGTGTCTCAGAAGCGGAAGCTAGAGGATCGCTTCGGAGAAGGGGCATGGGAAGAAACTACTGGAGACGTGCGACGTGTTCTCAAGAGAAGAAACCTACTTGTCGAGGGTCTGCTTACCCGACCTGGTCATCCAGAGACCAAGAAGTTACTAGAAGAGTATCAGGCTTATGAGTGTGTTTGATCACTTCATGTATTGATGATTTATTTGCATAGTGCTGACCATCACCAGGATTGTTGGTTGAGGTCATGCCTTCTTATTGTACTCTCAGTGATATTGTATTCTTGGCTTATTGGTTTTCTCTGCAATATATGAGGCTTTCTATAATTCAGCTCCGATCTTCATATTGCTAGCACTGTCACTGCACTGGCACCTTCGCACTAGAATCGGGGAATGCTATTCCCTAATGCACAGACACATTGCATTGCATTCATATTCATATTGCATTACAGGTAATTATCGGATGGTATCTTATTTCCTGCTCTGTACCAGGTCTTTTTCAGGATTGCAGATCAGCGCCCGCACCGATATTCCACTCGTACCAATTGTCAAAGAATCATGGATCAAATGCAGAACGAGATGCAAGATATGCGTGAGAAGTTGGCACTTTTCATGCAGACAATGGAGACTATTGCAAAAGGTCAGGAGAATTTGCAGGCTATGGTGCAGCCTCTGTTGGCCAGGAATTCTGGGCATGGGAATGAGGATCATCAGTCTGTGTGAGTCGACACTGTTCATGGGGATGGTACTCCCACACCAGTGGCTCCACCGGTAGTCAATATACCTGCTGTCAATATCAACAACGGTACTGCTGCTGGGAACGTTAACATTGGTATTGGGAACGAGACTGCTGTCCATAACGTTGGGCTTGGTGATGTCAACTTGGAGGATAATATGGCTGGCAATGGCTTCGGTAATGCTGGATTCGGGTTCAATGACCAGGGATTCGATAATGCTGGGAAATATGGTTTCAATGCTCAAGGCTTTGGGCAGGACAGATATGGTGTGACTAATCAGGGTTACGGAGGATTCGGAAATGGAAATGGCGCTGGGTTAATGGCCTTTGGACCTGCTGGAGTTGTTCCGGGGTACGGTAACAGAGGGCGAGGCCCGGTGATGAATCAGATCAGAGCTGGCCGTAACAACGGATACGATGGGTATGGAGCTGGGAATGGTATGTGGCAAGAGGATCAGCAAGAGGACGCTTTCTCCGGTGGAGGTTTCGAAGGGCCGATGGATGACTCCCAGAGGATCAGAATGCTAGAAGAGCAGATGAGGGGGGTCGTAAACCAAAGTGTTGTGGGCTTAGACATGTCAACAATGGGTCTGGTACCTGGCTTGAGGGTGCCAATCAAATTCAAAGCTCCTACATTTGATAAGTATAAAGGGGACACTTGTCCAAAAGTGCACGTGCGGTCATATTACAGAAGGATGTCTGCGTATTCAATTGATGAGAGGATGCTAATGCATTTCTTTCAAGATAGCTTGTCAGGTCCTTCCTTAGAATGGTATATGGGATTGGAACCGACGCATATAAAGACATGGAAGCAGCTGGCAGAAGCATTTGTAGCTCACTACAAGTATAACAGCGACTTGGCACCCAACCGGGTCCAATTGCAAGGGCTGTCTCAGAAGAAGGGTGAGAGCTTTAAAGAGTATGCGCAAAGATGGCGCGACATGGCTGCTAGGGACCGTCCTCCTTTAGAAGACAAGGAAATGAATGACATGTTCATAGGAACATTCACCGGTATGTTTTATGACAAGTTGTTTCACACATCTTTGGCCAGTTTCTCAGACTTAATTCTGATGGGAGAAAAGATTGAAAGTAACATTAAGCAGGGAAGATTCCAAGCTGAGGAATCTACTGCATCTGGCAGTAATAGAAAGGCTTTTGGTGGGCGCCGTCAGGGCGATGCAAGCGCAGTGTTTGGAGGCCGAGGCAGAGGCCGGGGCAGAGGTCGAAACCAGTATAATCAGCCGCAGCAGGTGGCGAGCGTTACTATTCCATTTCAGCAACAACCGTTTCAGCAACAACCAATGCAACAACAGCAACAGCAGCAGCAGCCACAGCAGGGGGCACAGCCTGCCCAGCGCAGATTCCAGGCAGGTAAACCAAGGAGAGTGTTTGAGAAACCTCCTTCAACGTATGCAGATCTGCTACAGACGTTATTAGGGTTGAACTTGGTAGAGAAGAGAACTCTGGCACCTATAACAGGTACTCCTCCGTATGGTTATGATGCAAGCAGGCACTGCGAATTCCACTCTGGGGCCCCGGGCCACGATGTCGAGGGTTGCCATGCGTTTAAGCATGTTGTGCAGGATTTATTGGATAATAAAGCTATCAATTTTGGAACGGCGGGTCCAAATATAGTGCAGAAGCCCATGCCCAACCATGGGGCAAACGCCATTCTAACTGAAGAGGGTTTGAATTTGATTATGAATGTCGATGATTTAAAGACACCGTTGTGCGAGGTGAAGAGCAGACTATTGCAAGGGGGTGTCTATCCAGGATGCGACGAGTATTGTTTAGAGTGCTGGACCCTAGCTGGGGGGTGTGATGATTTAAAGAAAGGTATTCAGGCTTTAATAGATGGCGGCACGCTGCAATTTGACCGAGCAGCAATTGAAGAACCTGCAGGGGCAGTACTAGACGAGGAAAGTGATGTGGCCACTGTGACGATTCCTCGAAAGACAATCACTATAACAGCACCGGCCCAGCGACCACCGATCACTATCACTAAGGCCGGACCAATCCCGTACGAGAGCACAAAGGCAGTCCCATGGTCATATGGGTTGGAAGTGTATTGTGATGGGATGAAGATTGATGTTAATAAGCAGCCAGCTGAGACCGTAGACAACGTTGTTGGTACCAGAGGTATGACAAGGAGTGGGAGGATCTTTATCTCGCCTGAGGTAGAGGCCGAAAGATTGGCAAAGGGAAAGGGAAAGATGGTTGAGAACGTCCCTGTGCAGGCAAGCGAAAAAGAAGCGGCATCGAAAGATGTGGAAGAGTTCATGCGCTTGATCCGCAAAAGTGATTATAAGATTGTTGAGCATCTGCAACAGACGCCGTCCAAGATATCTATACTGTCGTTGCTATTGTGTTCTGAAGCTCACAGAAATGCGTTGTTGAAAGTCCTGGATACTTCCTTCGTACCCCAAGATGTTTCCGTAAATCAGCTGGAGGGAGTGTTGGCGCATGTGAACGCAGGCCATAGCTTGGGCTTTACCGACTTCGATTTGACCCCTAAGGGGAGAGATCATAATATGGCGTTGCACGTCTCTGTGGAATTTAGAGGATAAGTCATGTCGCATGTATTGGTTGACACCGGATCGTCCTTAAATGTGCTGCCCAAGAAAGCGATGATGAAGCTAGATGTCAGAGGAATCCTGTGTACGCCCAGTGACTTGGTGGTCAGGGCATTCGATGGTACGCGGCGAACAGTTTTTGGATCGATAACATTGCCTCTACAGGTGGGGCCGGAGGTGTTCGCAACTGAATTTTATATCATGGACATCCAGCCTGCATATAGCTGCCTGCTCGGAAGACCCTGGATTCATGGTGCTGGGGCAGTCACGTCTACCCTGCATCAGAAGTTGAAATATATGGTGGGAGACAGCATGGTCACCGTATGCGGAGAAGAAGACATCCTGGTCAGCCATCTGTCGTCATTTAAATATGTGGAGGTCGATGGAGAGATTCACGAAACACCCTGCTAGGCATTTGAAGGGTTGCGCATCAAGGACAAAGGTCCCGGGCCGAGTAAAGCGTCGGAGATAGTCGTCTCGTCATATAAAGAAGCTCAAGCTCTAGTAGAGACTGGTGAGACCAAGGGCTGGGGCAAAGTGCTGGATATTCCTGTGAAGATGGACCGGTTCGGGTTGGGATACCAACCGTCGTCATCAACACCTGCCGTGGGGGCACCCCGTTTCAGAGGACCAATAACTATCACTGCTGGTGGAGTATGTCATGAGACCATCAACGCTGCTTCAGAGTCTGACGAAGGAGACAGCGACTGCGATATGGACGCCTGGATTCAGCCTAGCGTGCCAGGACAAGGCTTATGCAACTGGTCTATTCAGGAGATTGTTTCTGTGAATCTTAAACAGTAATGCTTTGTTTTATTAATTGTTGAACAATCTGGTGTCTTGCCCGGGGCATCACGATTTGCTTAGGGCTTTGCTGTTATGAACATTGCGTGTTTATCATTAAATAAAAGGCGTTTTTCATGTGCAAATATTGCGATCTCTGTTTTTCTTGTTTTGTATTTTTCAATAAAATGGCAACGTGGTTATTCGCTTTATACGTATTTTGAAGCATTTAACCATTCTTTTTGCAGGATAACATTTTCAGATGACATCCTTGAACCACCTATGACTCGTCCAGACCTTGAGCACCCGGTATTTCAGGCCGAAGAAGAGATTATTGAAGATGGTGACGTTCCTGAAGAATTGTCTTGGTTGGTGAAGCAAGAAGAAAGAGTCATTCTGCCTCACGAAGAGGTCATCGAAATCATTAACTTGGGGTCGGAAGGGGTTGAGAAGAATATTCGTATAGGAGCCGCGCTGCAGAGCGACATCAAGCGAAGACTGGTTGAAATGCTCAGAGAGTATAATGATGTATTTGCTTGGTCATATGAAGACATGCCAGGGCTCGATACAGATATGGTTGTGCACCGTCTGCCGTTGAAAGAAGAATGCCCGCCGGTCAAGCAAAAGCTTCGCAGAACTAGACCCGATATGGCAGTGAAAATTAAAGAGGAGGTTCAGAAACAGTGGGACGCTGGTTTCCTAGCTGTGACAAAATATCCCTCATGGGTCGCTAACATCGTACCAGTGCCAAAGAAAGACGGTAAAGTGAGAATGTGCGTAGATTACCGTGACTTAAATAAAGCGAGCCCGAAAGATGATTTTTCGCTTCCTCATATCGACGTGCTAGTTGATAATACTGCTCAATACTCCGTATTCTCCTTCATGGATGGCTTCTCAGGCTATAATCAGATTAAAATGACGCCAGAGGACATGGAGAAGACCACTTTTATAACGCCTTGGGGAACATTTTTCTATAAAGTGATGCCCTTCGGATTGAAGAATGTTGGGGCAACGTATCAGCGTGCAATGACGACTCTTTTTCATGATATGATGCATAAAGAGATCGAAGTTTATGTTGACGATATGATTGCCAAATCCCAGACGGAGGAAGAGCATCTGGTGAATCTGCTGAAGTTATTCAAAAGGCTTAGGAAGTTCAGGCTGAGACTGAACCCTAACAAGTGCACCTTCGGGGTGAGATCGGGTAAACTGCTGGGGTTTATCGTGAGTGAAAAAGGAATAGAGGTCGATCCTGCAAAAATAAAAGCAATACAAGAGATGCCGACGCCTAAAACAGAGAAAGAGGTGCGCGGGTTTTTAGGGAGGTTGAACTACATCGCCCGGTTCATATCTCACCTAACGGCCACGTGTGAACCATTGTTCAAGCTGTTGAAAAAAGATCAAGCTGTAATGTGGAACGAAAATTGTCAAAAGGCGTTCGATAAAATAAAGCAGTATTTGCAGGAGCCTCCTATTTTGATACCTCCAGCGGCAGGGAGACCCTTGATTATGTATTTGACAGTTCTTGAGGGAAGCATGGGTTGTGTTCTCGGTCAACGCGACGAGACAGGAAGAAAAGAGCATGCGATCTATTACTTGAGTAAGAAGTTTACTGAATTTGAATTTCGATATTCAATGCTTGAGAAAACTTGTTGCGCGCTAGCCTGGGCCGCCAAGCGTTTGAGACAATACATGCTGAATCATACAACCATGCTCATCTCGAAGATGGATCCTATCAAATATGTATTCGAAAAGCAGGCGCTATCAGGGAGAATTGCCCGTTGGCAGATGGTCTTGACTGAATATGACATCCAGTATGTCTCGCAGAAGGCTATAAAAGGGAGTGTGCTGTCTGAGTATCTGGCAGAGCAGCCTATTGAAGATTACCAATCAATGAGGTTTGATTTTCCTGACGAGGATATCATGTACCTAAAGATGAAAGATTGTGAAGAGTCGTTGCCAGACGAAGGACCTGAATTGGGTTCCAAATGGAAGTTGATCTTTGACGGAGCCGTAAACGCTTACGGTAGCGAAATAAGGGCAATCATCACTACTCCACACGGGTCGCACATCCCGTTTACTGCTCGATTGACCTTTGCAGTTACCAATAATGAAGCCGAATACGAAGCTTGTATTATGGGGCTTGAAGAAGCCATTGATTTGCGAATCAAAAATCTAGACGTATACGGAGACTCAGCTCTGGTGGTAAATCAGATAAAAGGGGAATGGGAGACACGTCAGCCCAATTTAATACCTTACATGAACTACACAAGGAGATTGTTGCCTTTCTTTGACAAGGTTGAATTGCATCATGTGCCGCGAGCGGAGAATCAGATGGCTGACGCCCTGGCCACTTTGTCTTCCATGTACAAAGTCAACTTCTGGAACGAGGCTCCCAGAATCATTATCTCTCGGCTTGACAGACCGGCCTTCATATTTGCTATTGACGAAGCATCCGATGACAAACCGTGGTATTTTGATATCCTTAATTTCCTGAAGAATAAAGAGTATCCGGCTGGGGCATCCAGTCAAGATCAGAAGACTCTCAGGAGATTAGCGAGTAATTTCTATTTGAATCCGGATGGTGTCTTATACAGAAGAAACCACGACTTGGTGCTGCTGCGTTGTGTAGATGAGAAAGAGGCAAAGATGCTCATGGAGGAAATACATGAAGGTACCTTTGGTACGCATGCTGGTGGGCATGCTATGACGAGGAAGCTGCTGCGGGCAGGTTATTTTTGGCTGACTATGGAAACTGATTGTTTCAAGTTTGTGAGGAAGTGCCACAAGTGCCAAATCTATGCTGATAAGATCCATGTGCCTCCGAGTCCTCTGAATGTGATGTCATCACCATGGCCATTCTCGATGTGGGGAATCGATATGATTGGAAAGATCGAGCCGACGACTTCTAACGGGCACCGGTTCATTCTCGTAGCAATCGATTATTTCACCAAGTGGGTGGAAGCGGCATCTTATGCAAATGTGACTAAGCAGGTGGTGGCCAGATTCATCAAGAGAGATATCATTTGCAGATATGGAATCCCCGAGCGGATAATCACTGATAACGGTTCAAACCTGAATAACAAAATGATGAAGGAGCTCTGTCAGAATTTCAAGATTGAACATCACAACTCCTCCCCTTACCGACCTAAGATGAATGGCGCTGTTAAAGCGGCCAATAAGAATATAAAGAAGATTGTGCAGAAGATGGTGGTGACCTATAAGGATTGGCATGAGATGCTACCTTTCGCTTTGCACGGTTATCGTACGACGGTACGCACATCAACCGGGGCAACCCCGTTCTCGTTGGTATACGGAATGGAAGCAGTGCTACCATTGGAAGTTGAGATTCCTTCTTTGAGAGTGCTACGAGATGTACAGTTAGACGAGGCAGAATGGGTGAAAAACAGGTTGAACCAACTGAGTTTAATGGATGAGAAGAGGCTAGCTTCTCTAGCATACGGTCATTTGTACCAGAGCCGAATGAAGAAAGCATATGATAAGAAGATACATCCTCGGAGCTTTCAGACGGGCGACCTTGTGCTGAAAAGGATTCTCCCGCCGCAGGCAGATCACAGGGGCAAGTGGACCCCCAACTACGAAGGGCCATACGTTGTTAGAAAAGTCTTTTCAGGAGGAGCGTTGTTGTTGTCCACCATGGACGGTGAAGACTTTGCGTCACCTGTGAATTCGGACGCAGTTAAAAAATACTTTGCTTAAAATTGACCCGCTGGACAGGAAAAAAGAGAGTCCAGGCAAAAATGGGGCATCCTGGCGAACCAAAAACAGAATGAAAGGTTCAGGCAAAAGTTAGGGATAAAATTGAAAAAAATGTACACCCGCGAAGTTGAAAACCTACACTGGGCGGCTTCGGCAAAAAAGGGTATCCCGGTGAACTGAAAACCCGTAAAGGGCGGTTCACGCAAAAGTTAGGGATTTGAAAAGCAAATGACTGCGGTCCGAATTTGATACTACATTGAGCATTGGTGCGGGAGAATATACTTGAGAGGTCGATTATCAGATACAATCTCTTCGAAAGTGTGGATACCGGGGAAAGCATTGGAGTCGGGCAAGTCATAGGAGGATCAGTTCGTGATGTTCATCTGCATCCCGTTGCCGACATGTGTACAAATTTAATTTGTCAATATATTTATGCTTCTTGTGCATACTTGTATATTTGCTGTGCGTGGCTTCCTCTTTTCAGGAGTTACATCCCGTGTACAAAACTCCGCCCATTCAGGGGCCCAATCAATAAAATATGTTATTCAGTATTTGATGCTGGTTCTTTACTGTTTTGTGCATGATAAAACGCCTAGGTTTGATGAAACTAGCATGTGCATAACGCCGCTGGCCCTTGCCAATAATTGCTAAAACTTTGAATTAACTGAAAACGATGTCACTAATGTTAACCTGAATAGATTTGGTTGTATAGACTTGTCTTGTCTTGTTTGTGGTGTTGCAGGGTTCATAGCCGTACAAAGAAGACGATCAAAAGATGGCAGTATGGACCAGAAGCTCGTAACGAAAGACTCGATCCCCACGCAGGTCGTGCTTCCAAGATAACGATGTCCCTTACTGAAGAAGGATCGAATTTCCCAGCTAGTCATAGCTTATCCAAGAGGCATTCTCCAGCCAAGTCGTTTATCCTTAGCAGAGTTTAGCGGTCCCAAGATTGTAGGCTGTTTTCAGACAGTGTGGTGTCCCCCAGAAGGATTCCTTATCTCAAGCAGAGTGGTTTAGCCGTAGAAGATCAATGTTTGTGAGCTGTACGCAGACAGTTTACCTTTCCCCGCAGGGTCATTTACTCTCCTCCAGCGGAGGTAATTGATTTTTTCCCAAGAAAATTGCTTCGTCCTCAACGAAGTTCTCTTTTCAGCAAGTGTTTTCATTCCTCCCCGTGGAACTCGAAGATTAAGAATCTCCCCGGCAGAGTTGGTTGCGTGTCCTGGCATTTATTTTGTCGGAATACCATGTGATATCCGTTCACTCTCCAGCAGAAGTTCAATCATACCAGGCGCATCTTCTATTCTCCAGCAGAGTTATATTCCCCAGCAGGGTGTTACTTCAATGAGGTGCTTGGCTTAAGTTCCCAATTTCCCAGCTGAGTCGACTTCACTCTTCCAACATTTATTTTGCTGGAATGATTCTGTAGCACCTAGCTATCCCCAGCGGAGTTGGCGTTGTCTTCAGCATTTATTTTGCAGAAGCGGTTCCTGTATCCCAACAGTTCGAGTCTGCATTTGCATCGGCATATAGTGTCATACCTGCATCCACCAAATAAAAGCGCATAGCATTTCCATGTCGAATGGAGTATTGTGTCATTGTCAAACATATGCATTTTGAAACATGAACCAGGTTGGCTAACCGTTTGTTTCAAGTATTGTTCTCTTGCAGGTAGAGGAAGCTCTTGCTCAAATGAATTACCAAACATTCAAGATCTCGACGCGAGATATTCAACGATAATGTCTGTGTTGGTATTATTCCCCACAGAGTTATCATGATGAAGTTCTCTTTGTCTCCGAACAGAGTTATTTGTGTAAATTTCTCTTGTTTTCCCCGCCAGAGTTAGTAGGCAAAATCTCTCCTCATTCCCAAGCAGAGTTGTTTGTCATCAAAGGGTTTCATGAATCAGAATTTCAGAGGTTGCCGCCGGTTATCATAACAGGCGTCCGGTAATTTGGTTTCCAAATATCCCCAATAGAGTCCACTTCAAAGTCGCTGTCACGTCAGTGCTAAGAAGTTCGTGGGTCGGGGCCAATGGCGAAATGAGTCCTGACGTTGACGATTTTATTGATGGGTTTTCTTCATGCTAGAGAAGTGGGGGTCCTAACATGGACAAATTTATTTCCCCGGACTAATAAGAGGTGCTAGTCCTGACGTGGACAGGGTGATTTCCTCAAGTTGACGATATGTGTTAGTCCTAACGTGGACAGGTTCGATTACTCGGAATTGATTGAATGTGAAGTCATGACGTTGACAGAATTGATCACTCTTTGTGCTGGTGTCCTGACGTGGACCATTTATTTCCAGCAGATATTTTTATTCGTAATGGTGAAATGCGCGTCCTGACGTGGACAAGTTTATAGTTCTTCGGGATGACAAGATACGAGAGTCCTGACGTGGACAAATTTATCCTTCTTCGTGTTGTTGGCGAAGTGTGTGTCTTGACGTGGACGAGTTTTATTTCCCCAGCAAGTCGAAGACGTGCAAGTCCTGACGTGGACCAGTTTTTTCCCCTGCAAGTCGAAGACGTGCAAGTCCTGACATGGACCAGTTTTTTCCTCAGCGGGTCGAAGGTGCGTAAGTCCTGACGTGGACGAGTTTTATTTCCTCAGCAAGTCAAGAGGGGAGTCCTTACATGGACAAATCAAGAAGAGAGTTATTCCTAACGTGGAAAGGTGGGTCCTAACGTGGAAGATGTAGTCCTTACGTGGACAAGTTAGTTCCTTGCGTGGAAAGAAATTATTCCTTACGTGGAAAGAAGTTGATTCCTGACGTGGAAAAGCAATATATTCCTTACGTGGACAAATCAGAAAGAGTGGTATTCCTTACGTGGAAAGATTGATTCCTTACGTGGAAAGATTGTATTCCTTACGTGGAAAGATTGAAGTCCTGACGTGGACAGATCAAGATAAGATCGTTTCCTTACGTGGGAAGATGGCATTCCTTACGTGGAAGGACGATGTATTCCTAACGTGGAAAGATTGTATTCCTTACGTGGAAAGTTTGGTCCTTACGTGGACAGATTCAGAAAAGAAGTTGGTTTCCTTACGTGGAAAGATGTGATTCCTTACGTGGAAAAAAGATGTGTTCCTTACGTGGAAGAGTTTAGTCCTGACGTGGACAGATCCAGACGAAGTTTCAGTCCTAACGCGGACGGTGTTATTCCTAACGTGGAAGGGTTTATTCCTAACGTGGACGATTTATTTCTGATGAAAGGCAGACGAGCCATCCCCAGTTAAGTTGCCAAATTTTTTCCGAGTTGACGACAGAGGGAGTCCTAACGTGGACAAGTTTTAGTTGAGATTTCTTCGATGATAGAACATTTTTCAGGCTGATGAAAATAATCCCCAGCACGAGGTCAGTGGGTTGCTGTAAACAGACAAATTCAGTTGGTGAATGTCGTTCCCCAAGCAGTGGCGCAGTTTATTTCTGCGGTTGGCAAATTTCTGTGTTCTTAGTATTCAACAGTCTCGTACCGCGAATGTTTGACGGTCGTTCGCTCTTCACCCAATCGGGTCCAAGTAGCTTGAATAGGGGCAGCTGTTGCACCCTAAAATTTGCTCAACCTAATTCACTTGGTTTATGTTTCAATTGCATTAGCATTTGCATATAGAGTCATGTACATAGTCTAATCATCTGCATAGCATAGCATGGCAAGTCATCCAACAAGGGACCAAGTATTATTCTCATCTCTAGGAGCCTATCAAGAGGTTATTATTCTAATTCAATCTCATTCAAGTCATCAGAAAGAATTTGAAAGCTGAGAAGTCAGAGGATCAAGCAATGAATCTATCTCCTATCTGAGGGTATCTGAGGATCATCAAAGAAGTTGTGAGCTGTGATTTGAGCTGAGCATGGAGTGTATCTAGACATCATGGAGGACTTATAAAGTCATTTGGATAAGGAGACAAGTCATTGATATGATCACAAGAGTTGCAGTTGAAGGCAGTCAACTAGGGTCAACCCTGGGTCAACTCTAGGTCAACTGACTAATTGAAAGGTATCAAGGGCTATTGGAGAGATGTGGGGTTCATCATTTGACATGTAGAGAAGGATATGGTGTTATGCTAAGAAGAAATCAAGAGAAATCAAGGAGAAGAGGAATTTCTAAATTAGGGTTTCTGTGTAAAATCCCCTAGTTTAGGTCAAATTTCCAAGCAAGATAAGTCAAGATGCAAGCTTCAAATGGATCCTTGGCCAACATGAAACTTGTAGAGGATCTCAATACCTTTAATTTGAGTGGTGGAAGACATCAAGGTGATTTATAGAACTCAAGTTATGGTCCTTGCAAGTTACAGGTCATCTGAGGTATCTGAAATTTTGTTTGTGAAAGTTACTTGTCTTCCAAGCAACTTTTACCCCTCAAGGAGATTTCAAATGAATTTATGGTCAACATAAGAGTTGTTCCTAATTGTCTTAGCTTTCTATAATGGTATGGTATGCCTTCATATGATTTGTGTAACTCTACTTATGGTCTTGGCAAGCAAAGGGTATTTTGGTCATCTGAGAATTACAGGTCATTTCAAGCCTATGCCCAAAACTCATACAAGAAAGCTTCAAATGGAAAACTTCACAACATCAAACTTGATCCGAATGAAATTTTGAGTCTATAAAAGTGACCATGAAAGATTGGAAAGACTCATAGCTCAAGGTTTCAAAATTGGTGGATTTAATGAATAAAAAATGACCTAAAATGGAGATTTTTCATATTTTGACCAAATGGGGTGAAATTATAGGTCATTTTGATTGGAAAAAATGTTTTAAGAACATTGGAAAAATTAGAATTTTGAGTTTGGTTCAAGATTTAGAAGTTATGCATGGTTACTTACAAAGGAAGTTACATAATCCAAATCCAAGGGAAAGTGTGCATGGGAAGTTTCTCCAAGGTTCTAGGACTTTCTATTTCCATATATATATATATTGAATTGAAGAGCTTCATGCCATGGTTGGTGAATCATTGTGATCAAAACACAAGTTATACACAATTCTTCCATTTTTGCAAAACCTCTCAAACTTCATCAAATCTCCATCAATTTCCACATTTCTTGATTGGATCATCATCAACATCCTTCATAGATCAGAATTCCATCAAAGATTTGGTTGAATTGAGCAAGAATCGTGCCATCCATCTTCATCATTCAAGGTGCAAGAAGAAGTGGTTACAAAGTTTCAAGGCATTGGAGCAAGAATCTTTGCATACAGAATCAAGATTTGAGTGTGTGGATCAAGTTCAGATCATTGCAAGCATCAAATCCAAGGATTTCCATAGCTGTTTTCATCATCATACCAGGTTGGTTCTCTCATTCGAATTGCATGATTTAGTTAGAATCATAGGGAATTGTTAGTATAGAACTGTTAGGATAGGTTAGAGGATTGATTTCACAAAGTTTGGAGAAGTTTCATGGAGGTTATCAATGGTGTACCAAAACTGTTAGAGCTTAGAACATCAAGGATATGGCACTACAATCTTGAATAAATGGCTCAGAGTACTCAGCATGAGATGTAGATTATGTTAGGATAGAATTTAGCAAGAATTCTCAAGGTTAATATCAGGTGATAATGGTGGAACCGAGTTATTGCACCTATCGGGTTTGATTTGTGGTTGAGTTTTAGGAGAAATGGTTGGTATGGCTGTGTAGAGGGGAAGAAGTAGATCACTTTTGGTCTTTGAATCGTGTGAATTCATGGAGAATGGAGAGAGAACAAGGAGATGGGAGGTGCGTGTATGAAGGGAAATTTTCTGAAACCCTAGGGTTTCTAAGGTTGAAGACGACGCGAGAGCCACATGATTGCTTGTTTGACCTTGACTCTGAGACCAATCCAACGGCCGTGGTTTAAATGAAATACGGAGGGAAATCCTGAAGGCTATACGCACCGTTTCACTTATTTTTCTGACCGGGCTTTGGTTTCATTTACTAATACCACCCCCGTTCGCAGGCCCAATCTCAAATGAGCTAAGTTTTTCGCTATTTGCACCGTTTTTATTTTTTGTTATTGTTTTCTGATCATTGGGCCCAGACGCGCTTGCTATGCGCGCCCCCCAGTCTGGGCCCATTCTCTTATTTCAATTGGTTTTACTACTTGATGCACCCCTCAGTCAAATTAATTCCATTTTATTTCTTTCATTTTATTTTAATTCTTTGAAAATCCATAAAAAATTGGAAAATGCATGATTTTAATTGGTTCTTTTTGCATATTATTCATAGTTCTGTCAAGAAAATTATCATACAAAAAAATTCCAATTTCATTTTATTTTTATATTTTTGGCATATTTTTCTTTTAAATAGCATTTTAAGTAGTTTACTTTGATGCATGATTTTGTTAATTTTAGTTTGAATAGATGCTTTAACATTTTTAATCCATTCTTTTTAGGTTGATTAGCTTAGACCTTTATCTTGTATATAAAATTTAATTCATGATTTTAGAACTTAATTTTAGGTGATTTGTTTAGGTGTGATTAGCATGATCAAAACTAGGGTTTAGGAGATAACATAGGAGAATTAAATCATTTCCCTTAGGAGTTGTAGATTGAATCTTTGGGGTATGGGACTATAGGGATTATGGGTAGATAATAGATCCCTTAGAAATTACTAGGTTCCCCTATTCAGCTATTACTACCAGTATACTGCTATATTTGATTGACTGTGTGGTGTGCCCTCTCTAGGGTTATTTTCATTTGTCTGTGTGGGGTGTGGGGTTTGCTTGGGGATTGGGAGAGCTGAAGACTTGTGATGATGAAGCCATTGGAGATCAAGAGATTGAAGACCAACTTCCAGAGTTGATGAGGAGCATCCTTTGCTGGCAGCTGTTGAGGAGTATAGGATTTAGGAGCTAGGCAGAGCTCTAGAGTAGAGAACTTGATTCACAAACATGGAAGGCCTTGTCTGCCTCCATCCCTTCTCTATGATTCAAAGTCTCTTTCAAATATCAACCTCCTTCCTTTGGAAGGATCAGTGAATGTATTTGAAAGATAGAACTTCTGAGAGAAACCTGTCTGTATAATGTTAACAGTTAATGAGCCACCCTTGGTAGGCATTTGACTGTTTAACATTCATTTCATCTTGGTGACTGATATTCCTCTTGGAGCTTGAGACTTGAAGAAAAGCCATTGCAGATGGAAGATTGATGACAAAGACCTTGCTTGAAGGCTGTGGAGATGGAGATTGATGCTTGCCTGAAGCTTGTAGCTGTCTGGTGATGACCTGGAGTCAGATGTTGATGCAGAGCTGCTGTGGCTGTTTAGTTTTTAGCTGTTTCATTTCTGATGTATTGTTTGGTTTTCCTGACTGTATTGTTTGCTGTTTAACCTATTAGGTTGAAAGTGAATTCTGTTCACTTTTGCCTGTTGTTTTCTAGGTTCGAGGTTGAGTGGGACTCCCTTGCCTCGCTTGTATTGCTGCATCCATGCATTTTACTGCTTTACTGTATATATCGGCTATTGTTTCTGTTTCCGTTTATCCCTTAGGATCTCTGTTTCTCTCTGCGCAAGAGAGGAGCATGATAGACACTAGGTCTTAACCCATGCATGATAACATTAGGTTAGTTTGATTCCTTTCGCAACCGTAGGTTAGATTTCTGTCTCTTTCTTCCTCAAAACAAACAGAAAAACATAATAAAATTTCAAACACAATAAAAGACACTTCTTCCGTAAAAGAATGTGAACTCATCAAAACATCAATTTTTGTCCGCTTGGACCGGTAATCAGAAAAACCTTTTTCAGAAGGAATAAAAATAATCAAGACAGACTTGTGTCGTACGTGGCCCGAACTCTGATTTCTCGTTCCAGACGGGAATACGTAGGCATAAAGTGCGATACTTTGCCGAGTCCCTTTCTTTCTTTTTTAACCCAGACCTGTAGAGTAGATAGAAATAACAATCCATATCCGAAAACAAGCGTGGATCCCGTCGAGTACGACGGACGTGAGGGGTGCTAATACCTTCCCCTTGCGTAACCGACTCCCGAATCTAGGATTTGGTTGCGATGACCATTCCTTTCCCGTCTTCGCGGTAGGTTTACGTCGAGCGTTTCCTTTCCCTCCGTTGGGATAAATAACGCACGGTGGCGACTCTTCTGTTCAGCCGGCGCCGATTTTCGCAGTAGCGACAGTGTTACATTAGTGGTATCAGAGCAGGTCGGCCCGTCCGACCAAGTTGTCTAATGTTGTTTGTTCCCTGTATGCGACATGTGTGTGAAAACACTGTCGGTACGCGTTTGTTTTTCTAACCTTTGTCTGCAGGAAGTAGGAATGATTCAAGTGGGGGAGAAACTTGTGCTTCTCCAGGATGCTGCAAGTGTGGAGTTGTAGCTTAGTGTGTGGTTGAACGCTCTTATAGTTGGGATTGTGTTGGATGAGATAGACGTGTCTTGTAACCTTAGATGGCGTGATGCAGTGAATTTTTTTCTTCGAGTTAATCTAAGTGCTTCAGAATTGTTGTGTTTTGTGATGCTTTGTTGATATGATTGAGAGGTATGTTAAGTGCAACATCGGCGAGTTTTAGTTATGCTGTAAGGCAACTTAAGGTACATAAAAGGGAATTATCTGACAAGTGATTTAGAATTGGTTGTTGTGTGTCTGTGCCGGAGTTTGGAGGCCTCAATTGGCTAGTGTGAGAATTGAGATGGTTGGAGATCTTACGAGCTTAAGGTATTTGTTTAATTTGAAAGAGTTGCATATGAGGCAGAGGAAATAATTGGAAATCTCTGTATATACCGATGATGATGGTAATGAAGTTAGAACTGATTGAGCAAATTCGGGATATGAATTTGGTCTGTGAGGAGACTTCTTATGGAGTTGACCTTTATATGTTGAGACCGACTATTGGTATTCTTGATGAGATGTCGTGGTAGGAGGTGTAGGACTCCTTTGTGTTGATGTGTGTCCGGCGAGAGTGTTGTACTCGGACCTGAGATTATGTAAGAGACGACTGAAAAGATCAAGAAGATCCAAAAAAAGACGTGTTTTGAGAGTTACGATAGTAACTGGTATTGGTCGAGCTTGAGGTCTCGGAAGCACCCACTGTGTTTTGTTGATCTGTATCAGAGTGCCGCAACGGAAGTGTGGGAAAAATAGCATGTTAGACTGTTTTACCGCTGTCGCTTGTGGGAATTGCATGATGTGTTCATGTGTCTAAGCTGAGGAGGTACATTGATTCAGATGGATAGTGTACAAGTGAGAGATGATTTGACTGTTGAGGCATTGCTAGTTCAGGTTGATGAACGAGAAGCAACTTCGAGGTAAAGAGATTCCTTTGGTGGAGGTAAATTGGGAGATTAGGATGCAAGAGTCGTATCCAGAGTTGTTTGAATCAGGTAACATTTTCGAGGACGAAAATTTCTAAAGTGGGGGAGGGTTGTAACAGCCCAATTTTCAATAATTGATTAATTGTACTAATTAATTGGTTTATGTGGTTTATTTGATTAAATGAATTATTATATTTAACTGATTTATTCTATTTGGTAGAATAATATGGGTTTACTAGATATTCTCTAATTAATGATGAGATGAGATATTTTATGAGAAAATGAATTGGTAAATATTTTGAGAGAAGAAATATATTGGAGAGAAATAGAATAGAAAGAGTATAAGTGAAAAAGGGAAAGAGAAAGAGAAAGAAAAGGAAAAATAGAAAACATAAGAGAAAGAGAAGAGAAAGAAAGAGGAGGAAGAGAAAAGAGAAGGAAAAAGAGGGGAAAGCTTGAAAAGCTCAAGAACAACTCCTAGCTTCGATTTAATCAAGGTAAGAGTGTGAAATATTGTTATTCTATCAATGTTTATGATTATGTATGTGTTTGTTGGTTTGAATGAGATTGTTGGAGAGTTTCTACCATTTTCCATTCTAGGGCATAAATGAGTTTAATCGGTAGAATCGAGTTTTGAGCGGTTAGAATCAAAAATAATTTTCGTAGTTTAGTCAGATAATTCTTAGCCGTGATTATTGGACTTCGTTTGATCGGATTTGAGGGTTTGAGATTTGAGTGGAAATCGGACGTCGTAGAAATCGTGTTTAATGGTTCTAATTCACTGCTATATGTTAGGTGAGTATGAGTATATGTTTGTTTCGAAGAAAAGAATTAAATCGGTCCGATTTTCGGGCAAAAATGCAAAATCCCGTAGCCATTTTTAGGCAAAATTTTGGTTTTTCGGAAAACTTCAAAAATTAATATCTCTTGATCCGTAAGTCGGTTTTAGTCCATGTTCGAAGCGTTGGAAAGCTAAAGAGATGTTCTTTCTAGGAAAAATGGTTTTGATGTCAGTATATGATCCAATTATAGCAGAATATTCGAAACGTGTCATTTTGTCAACTTTTACCGTTGTAAACGGGTGCGTTTGATGTGTTATCATACTGTATGCTTTCTGTAACACCCCACTTCCCAAATCAATCAAAATATAAACATTATAAATAAACATCAGAGTTCTTCCACCCAAAGTGGGATATCACATCATAAAAATCCAACACATATTTCATTAAAAAATTTTTCACCAAAATACAGCGGAAATTGTTCATATAACAAAATACATCATATTCGTGATACATCACAGGAAAATAAATAAGTGCAACAAAACAACTAAAAACACCCAAGTCCCGTGCTACGTATCAGAGCATCCTAAGACTCGACTGGCACACCACAAATTCAAGCTAGCTAAGTACCTGGATTATCTGTACTTCCAAAGAAGCACAGACCACAACAACAACAAAGAGGTGAGAAAACACGATCAAAATATATTGGTAATTACATACATGAAATAAAGGTAGTAACTACAATAGTCATATCAATCATCACCCAACAATCACCAAACACGACATATAGTCCACCAATCAACATAATACATCATAATGCAAATATGCAACGCAACACCATGCAACACAACACCATGCATGCGGTACCGACTCATTGGTTCATTCCATGTGAACCCGGATAGATCACCTACACCCACCCTTGGCCATGATCCGTCCCCACCAATTCCCCACTCAAAGGAATGCAAATGGATCACATACACTCCATCGAGCAATGACTCATTCCACCAACACTTCATAATATGCATGATACCAATTGCATACAAATTCACACAAGCATACATTGTGCATACGATTCTCAGATCACACCAACATACATCACATATACATAGATATGTCATACACCAATCAATCAAATACTTACACAAAGTATTAAGGAATTCACTTCCTATCACCAAATACACAATCTCCATCATTCAATCACCATCCCTACACTTACCATGACCAAAGGGATCCTACAAGGCTAATGCACAAGGCAAAACAGCACAAAACCACATTCTGCCATCACGTTCACTGGACCATTCGCCAGGCGAAGCCCCGCAGCGAATGCTTGCTATGGCTCGCCAGGCGAAGCCCCGCAGCGAATGCTCGCTATGGCTCGCCAGGCGAACCTGCTGGTGAAGCCTCGTTGGCCACATTCTCCAGGCAAACTTTATACTCTTTAGGTCTGGGAGTTTATTTGGAATTACTCGCCACTGCTCACTAACACTCGCCAGGCGAACCCTCGCTAACCTTCGCCAGGCGAACCTTCGCCAACACTCGCTAGGCGAAACCCAGCGAATGCTGCGATACCCCAAAATCTCCATTGTTCTACAATGCTATCTCAGTCAATTCCAAGCCTAATATACTACTTCTATCTCCTATTCTATCAGTACCACAAATCATAATTATCATACTAGCCAATCGACCTATAATTCTTACTCTAACACCAACATCAGATACTTTACCGGTACTCTCAGAGTTACTCAGAACTTGCCCAATCTACCTCAACATCAACACCCACACATCAAGGGCAACAATAAATCATCACATATCATCATATATACACAGTTCATCAAATAATCTACAATATTTAGCATCATAGCAACAATTCACATATTCATCAGAATACCTACGGGGTTAAGGAATCCCCTCTACCCAGTTCATGTATATACCATCCCAATCAGTTTCTCCCCCTTACCTTAATTGATGTTCAAATGGATGAAACCTTCAAGAATCCTTAGCCCTTCCCTTCTCGATCTTCCTCTTCGCTCTTCTCTCAGGAACTGGGTTATCGTAACTTTCTTTCTCCCAAAAACTTCTCTATTTTCTTTAATCCCCAAATGTATCGTGAAAACTCTCTAACTCCCCTATATCCTTATTTCTTATTTTATTTATTTAATCCAAAGAATAATAATAATAACTAATAATAATAATAATATTACTAATAATAATAATAATAAGACCAATAATATTATTAATCATTACATTACCACCAATATCATATTATATTATATTATTATTAAATTCCACCTTTTATTAAATGGCTCCTATAACTTAAGGACACCTACCCAACACTCTCAGGCACACTCCCACATAAGGGCACTCCCAAAACACAATAAATACCAAAAAGACTTAATAATTAAAAATGGGTGTTACAACTCTCCCCCACTTTAATTATTTTCGTCCTCGAAAATTACCTGATGGAAACAATTCCGGATACGCTTCTCGCATCCTGCTTTCCAATTCCCAGGTCACACTGCCTTCTGCAGCACCTCCCCAAGCTACTTTCACTAACGGTATCTCCTTCCCTCGGAGTTGTTTCATCTTACGATCTTCGATCCTCAAAGGCATCGTCTCAACAATAAGATTCTCCCGGACTTGCACCTCATCCCTCGGAATCACATGAGATGGATCCGAAACATACTTTCGCAATTGCGATACATGAAACACATCATACAAATTCGACAATTAAGGCGGCAACGCCACCCTGTAAGCCACAACACCAACTCTTTGCAAAATTTGATACGGTCCAATAAACTTAGGGTCCAGCTTCTTGGACTTCAACGCACGACCCACACCAGTCATCAGGTTAACTCTTAGGAATACGTGATCACCTTCACTGAATTCCAATTCTTTCCTCCGGTTATCATGGTAACTTTTCTGTCTACTCTGAGACGCCTTCATTTTCTCACGAATCATTTGAATCGTTTCAGTAGTCTGCTGTACAATTTCTGGTCCAAGCACCACATTCTCACCAATCTCATACCAACACAGAGGAGTCCTACACCTCCTTCCATACAAAGTCTCAAACGGTGCCATTCCAATACTAGAATGGTAACTATTGTTGTACGTGAACTCAATCAATGGCAAATGAGTGTCCCACGCACCACCTTTCTCCAACACGCAAGCTCTCAACAAATCCTCAAGCGTCTGAATAGTCCTCTCTGACTGACCATCAGTTTGTGGATGATAAGTTGAACTCAACTTCAACTTAGTACCCAACGCTTCCTGTAAACTCTTCCAAAATTCTGAAGTAAACCTCAGATCTCTATCTGACACAATACTGGACGGAACACCATATAGCTTCACAATTACCCGAATATAAATCTCTGCTAGCTTTGTCAACGGGAAACTAATATTAATCGGCACAAAATGTGCAAACTTCGTAAGTCGATCCACAATCACCCATATAACATCAAATCCTCTCGCCATACTCGGGAAACCAGTAACAAAATCCATAGTTATACAATCCCATTTCCAAACTGGAACTTCCAACGGTTGCATAAATCTAGAAGGTTTCTGGTGCTCTACCTTCGACTTTTGACACGTCAAACAGGCATAAACAAACTGAGCTATGTCTCTTTTCATACCATACCACCAAAATAACTTCTTTAAATCATGATACATATTCGTAGCTCCCGGATGGATACTCAGATTACTACGATGTCCTTCACTCAAAATTAACTCTTTCAGTTCCTCATTATCCGGCACACAAATTCTGCCTCTAAATCTCAACACACCTGTACCATCCAATTTAAAATCACTATCAAAATCATTTCCTGCTCCAATCATCAAATCTACTAACTTCACATCCAACTTCTGGTTCTCTCTAATTGTATCCAAGAAGTCATTTTTCACCTGCAACATTCCCAACATCACGCTGTCTGCCGTAGTCTCGCAAACCATACTCAAATCTCTGAACTGTTCAATTAGTTCCATTTCCTTCACCATTAAAGCCGACATATGAATCGCCTTTCTGCTCAAAGCATCTGCTACTACATTGGCCTTTCCTGGATGATAACTTAAACTGAAGTCATAATCCTTTTAGAATTCCAACCATCGCCTCTGCCTCATATTCAACTCCTTCTGATCAAACAAATACCTTAGACTCTTATGATCACTGAACACTTCAAATCTCGAACCATATAAATAGTGCCTCCAGATCTTTAACACAAAAACAACCGCAACCAACTCAAGATCATGAGTAGGATAATTCCGTTCATGCACTCTTAATTGTCGAGAAGCATATGCTACCACTTTACCATTCTGCATAAGAACTCCGCCTAATCCCATCTTAGACGCATCACAATACACTACAAAAGGTTCACTCGGAGTCGGCAACACTAACACCGGTGCCGTAGTCAATTTCCTTTTTAATTCTTCAAAGCTTTCTTCACAAGCAGCATCCCACACAAAAACTTGGTTCTTTCTCGTCAACTGAGTCAATGGCAAAGCTAAAGTAGAGAACCCTTCAATAAACCTTCGGTAATAACCTACCAAACCCAAAAAGCTTCTAATTTCCGTCGCTGTCTTTGGCGGTTCCCATTGCAACACTGCACTTACTTTCGACGGGTCAATAGATATTCCATCACCAGAAATCACATGCCCCAAGAAACTCACTGTTTTCAACCAGAAATCGCACTTTGACAGTTTAGCAAACAACTTATTATCCTTTAGCACCTACAAGGCAATTCTCAAATGTTCTGCATGTTCTTCATCAGACTTAGAATAAATTAAGATATCGTCAATAAACACAACAATGAACTGATCCAAATAAGAATGGAAAATTCGGTTCATATACTCCATAAACACTCCCGGCACGTTAGTCACTCCAAAAGGCATTACAGCATATTCGTAATGTCCGTATCGAGTTCTAAAAGCCGTCTTCTGAATATCACCTTCTTTAACTCTGATTTGATGGTAACCCGATCTCAAGTCGATCTTACTGAACACACGAGCCCCTACCAACTGGTCCATCAAATCGTCAATCCTTGGAAGAGGATACTTATTCTTAACAGTCACCTTATTCAACTGACGGTAGTCAATGCACAGACGCATACTACCATTCTTCTTTTTCACCAATAACACTGGACCTCCCCACGGCGACACACTTGGCCTGATAAACTTTCTATCCAACAACTCTCCTATCTGAGACTTCAATTCGGACAACTCTACTGCCGACATCCTGTACGGCGCCTTAGAAATAGGCCTCGTACCAGGAACAAGATCAATACTAAATTCAACTTCTCGCGTCGGAGGCAATTCCGTAATGTCGTCAGGGAACACTTCCGGAAATTCATTCACCACTGCCAACGCTTCCACTGGCGCTTTGTTATCCACCGATAACGATGCAAATAAAGCAAACACCTTAGCTTCGTCCTCCAACAAAGTCCTTAGTTCCTTATTAGATAAAGAATTCGCCAACTCTTCTTCCTCTGGAGTAAGGAACAACAACACCTTCCGAAAACAATCGATGTAGACTTGGTTGAACTCTAACCAGTTCATACCCAGAATAACATCCAAATTACCAAGCGGTAGGAAAATCAGATCCACTCCAAAATCTCTACCGAAAATAGTCAGCGGACACTTCAAACATACTAAAGAAGTAGTCACTAAACCAATAGAAGGTGTCTCAATAGTCATCCGTCGCTCAAGAGTAGACGGTACCAATCCTATTCTCTTCACACAATCAACAGAAATGAACGAGTGGGTTGCACCCGTATCAATAATAGCAGTCAAAGGAATATTATTGATAATACAAGTACCTTTGATAGCACGCTCCTCACTGACAACTTGAGTTCTCGCCAAAGCAAACACTTTACCACCAGTCGAAGACGCCTGAGACTTCTTCGGCTTCTCACAATGCGTACTGATATGGCCTTTCTCACCACAGTTATAACAAATAGGCATAGTGGCCCTGCACTCAGCTATCACATGGCCTGGCTTACCACATTTGAAACACTTCTTTACCCCCTCCTTAGGACAATTCTTAGCACGATGACCTGTGTCACCGCATCGGAAACATTTCCCATCAGCAGACGTATCCCCTTCTCTGGACCTCCTATCGGCAGCAGCCTTACGCTTTCCTTTATCAGCAGAAACACTGTAAAGAGTACCACTGAACCTCTGCTTACCCTTACGGTCATTTGCAGCCTTATAATGCGCAATCTTGGCCCGGTTATCATTGTCATAGATCCTACTCCGGCTTACTAGCTCAGCGTAGTTCCTGATCTTCTGACACGCAATCCCCAGCTGAACTTCCGGACGCAGTCCATTCTCAAATTTCAAACACTTGGATGTCATCGCATCATCAGTATTGTAATGAGGGCAATACTGCACTAACTCTTCGAACTTCGCGGCATACTCCGCTACGGTCATACCACCTTGCTTCAGTTCCAAGAATTCGATCTCCTTAGCACTTCGAATGTCTTCCGGAAAGTACTTCTCCAGAAAACCTTTACGAACCACGTCCCAAGTAATCATAGTTCCTGCAGTCACCCACCTCTAGCGGCAATTATCCCACCAAGCTTCAGCCTCACCCTCCAGCATGTGAGTACCAAACCTCACCTTTTGCTCATCACTGAAATTCATAGTTCTGAAAATCTTTTCAATTGCCTTCAGCCACTTCTGTGCAACTTCAGGGTCCAAAACTCCTCCTTCAAACGTCGGCGGCTTGTTACTCCGAAACTGCGCCAAATCTCTAAATTGGGCATCTGCAGCTTGGTTCTGGTTAGCAACTGCCTGCGCCATCGCTTACATAGCAGCAGCCAAAGCAACATCATTCCTTCCTGCCATACTGTTCAACAGTAACAACACCAGGTTAAACGATACACAATCTCTATCCTAAGGACAGACTCAACTCGACTCAACAACACTGGCCGGACGGACCAACCTGCTCTGATACCAATTGTAACACCCCACTTCCCAAATCAATTAAAATATAAACATTATAAATAAACATCAGAGTTCTTCCACCCAAAGTGGGATATCACATCATAAAAATCCAACACATATTTCATTAAAAATGTTTTCACCAAAATACAGCGGAAATTGTTCATATAACAAAATACATCATATTCGTGATACGTCACAGGAAAAGAAATAAGTGCAACAAAACAACTAAAAACACCCAAGTCCCGTGCTACGTATCAGAGCATCCTAAGACTCGACTGGCACACCACAAATCCAAGCTAGCTAAGTACCTGGATTATCTGTACTTCCAAAGAAGCATAGACCACAACAACAGCAAAGGGGTGAGAAAACACGATCAAAATATATCGGTAATTACATACATGAAATAAAGGTAGTAACTACAACAGCCATATCAATCATCACCGAACATTCACCAAACACGACATATAGTCCACCAATCAACATAATACATCATAATGCAAATATGCAACGCAACACCATGCAACGCAACACCATGCATGCGGTACCGACTCATTGGTTCATTCCATGTGAACCCGGATAGATCACCTACACCCACCCTTGGCCATGATCCGTCCCCACCAATTCCCCACTCAAAGGAATGCGAATGGATCACATACACTCCATCGAGCAATGACTCATTCCACCAACACTTCATAATATGCATGACACCAATTGCATACAAATTCACACAAGCATACATTGTGCATACGATTCTCAGATCACACCAACATACATCACATATACATAGATATGTCATACACCAATTAATCAAATACTTACACAAAGTATTAAGGAATTCACTTCCTATCACCAAATACACAATCTCCATCATTCAATCACCGTCCCTACACTTACCATGATCAAAGGGATCCTACAAGGCTAATGCACAAGGCAAAACAGCACAAAACCACATTCTGCCATCACGTTCGCTGGACCATTCACCAGGCGAAGCCCCGCAGCGAATGCTCGCTATGGCTCGCCAGGAAAACCTACTGGCGAAGCCTCGCTGGCCATATTCGCCAGGTGAACTTTATACTATTTAGGTCTGGGAGTTTATTTGGAATTACTCGCCACTGCTCACTAACACTCGCCAGACGAACCCTCGCTAACCTTCGCCAACACTCGCCAGGCGAAACCCAGCGAATGCTGCGATACCCCAAAATCTCCACTTTTCAACAATGCTATCTCAGTCAATTCCAAGCCTAATATACTACTTCTATCTCCTATTCTATCAGTACCACAAATCATAATTATCATACTAGCCAATCGACCTATAATTCTTACTCTAACACCAACATCAGATACTTTACCGGTACTCTCAGAGTTACTCAGAACTTGCCCAATCTACCTCAACATCAACATCCACACATCAAGGGCAACAGCAAATCATCACATATCATCATATATACACAGTTCATCAAAAATCAACAATATTTAGCATCATAGCAACAATTCACATATTCATCAGAATACCTACGGGGTTAAGGAATCCCCTCTACCCAGTTCATGTATATACCATCCCAATCAGTTTCTCCCCCTTACCTTAATTGATGTTCCAATGGATGAAACCTTCAAGAATCCTTAGCCCTTCCCTTCTCGATCTTCCTCTTCGCTCTTCTCTCAGGAACTGGGTTATCGTAACTTTCTTTCTCCCGAAAACTTCTCTATTTTCTTTAATCCCCAAATGTATCGTGAAAACTCTCTAACTCCTCTATATCCTTATTTCTTAATTTATTTATTTAATCCAAAGAATAATAATAATAACTAATAATAATAATAATATTACTACTACTACTAATAATAATAATAAGACCAATAATATTATTAATCATTACATTACCACCAATATCATATTATATTATATTATTATTAAATTCCACCTTTTATTAAATGGCTCCTATAACTTAAGGACACCTACCCAACGCTCTCAGGCACACTTCCACATAAGGGCACTCCCAAAACACAATAAACACCAAAAAGACTTAATAATTACAAATGGGTGTTACACTTTCGATATATAACGTGTAGCTTGTGTGTTGTTATATGTTATGTTGTGGGTAGCCGTATGACGTGAATCCTAGATTGTGGAATCGATTGTGAAATGTGGCATTTTGGCAAATATATGCATTGTTTAAATTGATTAAAAGTGCATGATGAATGTGATTGAGTTCGTTGACATTGGCGCGATATTGTAATCATGAGAACATATTGTGGATATGTGTGTATTGCTTGTGATTGTATATGAGGATGCATGAGAACATATTGTGAATATGTGTGCATTGCTTTATAAATATGGTGATGGTATTGAATTGTGAATGCATCTTGTTTGTATGCAATTGTATGTGAAGGATGCATGAGAACATGTTAGTGAATATGTGTGCATTGCTTGATAAATATGGTGATGATGTTGAAAGTATGAATACTTTGATGAAATATGTATATGTGCAAAACTCGTACTCACTGGGGTAGAATGATAAGATATGGTTCCTAGTGGAGTAATCACTGGGGTAGAATGATAAGATATCATTCCTAGTGAAATGATCATCGGGGTAGAATGACAAATGTTGTTCTTGGTGAGGTATATGACATGGTCGTATACACTGGGGTAGAATGACTAAGATGTTGTTCCTAGTGGAATAATCACCGGGGTAGAATAACTGAGATATTGTTCCTGGTGGGGTGCTCCCTGGGGTAGAATAACTGAGATGTTGTTCCTAGTGGAGTATACGTGATACAGTCGTACGCACTGGGGTAGAATGACTATGATGTTATTCCTTGTGTTGGTGTTCACTGGGGTAGAATGACTATGATGTTGTTCCTAGCGGGGTATAAGTGATGTACCCATAATTTTGAATAGGAATTTATGAGTTGCATTGAGTTGCATTGAGTTGTATTGAGTTACATGGCATATAGATAAATGTTGTGTGAATATATGCATATGTGCATGAATTGTTGAATTGAGAACTTTGGATATATGCATGATGTTATATATATATGAACGTTTCTGCAGAAATGGAAGGTCAGAGATATTGACGGTTATCGCTTTTATTTAGCGTATGCCCGTTTCTACGGAAATCGAAGGTCAGAGATATTGACGGTTCTCGCTTTTATTTAGCGTATGCCCATTTCTGCGGAAATGGAAGGTCAGAGATATTGACGGTTCTCGCTTTTATTTAGCGTATGCCCATTTCTGCGGAAATGGAAGGTCAAAGATATTGACGATTCTCGCTTTTATTTAGCGTATGCCCGTTTCTGTGGAAATGGAAGGTCAGAGATATTGACGATTCTCGCTTTTATTTAGCGTATGCCCGTTTCTGCAGAAATGGAAGGTTAGAGATATTGACGGTTCTCGCTTTTATTTAGCGTATGCGCGTTTCTGCGGAAATGGAAGGTCAGAGATATTAACGATTCTCGCATTTATTTAGCGTATGCCCGTTTCTGCGGAAATGGAAGGTCAGAGATATTGACAATTCTCGCTTTTATTCAGCGTATGCCCGTTTCTACGGAAATGGAAGGTCAGAGATGTTGACGATTCTCTCTTTTATTTAGCGTATGCCCGTTTCTGCAGAAATGGAAGGTCAGAGATATTGACGATTCAAGCTTTTATTTTGCGTATGCCTGTTTCTGCGGAAATGGAAGGTCAGAGATATTGACGATTCTCGCTTTTATTTAGCGTATGCCCGTTTCTGTGGAAATGGAAGCTCATAGATATTGAAGGTTCTCGCTTTTATTTAGCGTATGCTCGTTTCTGCAAAAATGGAAGGTCAGAGATATTGACGGTTCTCGCTTTTATTTAGCATATGCCAGTTTCTGTGGAAATGGAAGGTCAGAGATATTGATGATTCTCGCTTTTATTTAGCGTATGCCCGTTTCTGCGGAAATGGAAGGTCACAGATATTGACGATTCTCACTTTTATTTAGCGTATGCCCATTTCTACGGAAATAGAAGGTCAGAGATATTGACGATTCTCGCTTTTGTTTAACGTATGCCGTTTTTCTACGGAAATGGAAGGTCAGAGATATTGACGATTCTCGCTTTTATTTAGCGTATGCCCGTTTCTGCGGAAATGGAAGGTCAGAGATATTGACGGTTCTCGCTTTTATAAAGCGTATGCCCGTTTCTGCGGAAATGGAAGGTCAGAGATATTGACGACTCTCGCTTTTATTTAGCGTATGCCCGTTTCTGCAGAAATGGAAGGTCATAGATATTGACGGTTCTCGCTTTTATTTAGCGTATGCCCGTTTCTACGGAAATGGAAGGTCAGAGATATTGACGATTCTCGCTTTTATTTAGCGTATGTCCGTTTCTGCGGAAATGGAAGGTCAGAGATATTGACGACTCTCGCTTTTATTTAGCGTATGCCCGTTTCTGCAGAAATGGAAGGTCAGAGATATTGACGGTTCTCGCTTTTATTTAGCGTATGCCCGTTTCTACGGAAATGGAAGGTCAGAGATATTGACGGTTCTCGCTTTTATTTTGCGTATGCCCATTTCTGCGGAAATGGAAGGTCAAAGATATTGACGACTCTCGCTTTTATTTAACGTATGCCCGTTTCTGTGGAAATGGAAGGTCAGAGATATTGACGATTCTCGCTTTTATTTAGCGTATGCCCGTTTCTGCAGAAATGGAAGGTCAGAGATATTGACGGTTCTCGCTTTTATTTAGCGTATGCGCGTTTCTGCGGAAATGGAAGGTCAGAGATATTGACGATTCTCGCTTTTATATAGCATATGCCCGTTTCTGTGGAAATGGAAGGTCAGAGATATTGACAATTCTCGCTTTTATTCAGCGTATGCCCGTTTCTGCGGAAATGGAAGGTCAGAGATATTGACGATTCTCTCTTTTATTTAGCGTATGCCCGTTTCTGCAGATATGGAAGGTCAGAGATATTGACGATTCAAGCTTTTATTTTGCGTATGCCCGTTTCTGCGGAAATGGAAGGTCAGAGATATTGACGATTCTCGCTTTTATTTAGCGTATGCCCGTTTCTGCGAAAATAGAAGGTCAGAGATATTGACGATTCTCTCTTTTATTTAGCGTATGCCCGTTTCTGCAGAAATGGAAGGTCAGAGATATTGACGGTTCTCGCTTTTATTTAGCGTATGCCCGTTTCTGCAGAAATGGAAGGTCAGGGATATTGACAGTTCTCGCTTTTATTTAGCGTATGCCCGTTTCTGTGGAAATGGAAGGTCAGAGATATTGAAGGTTCTCGCTTTTATTTAGCGTATGCTCGTTTCTGCAGAATCGGAAGGTCAGAGATATTGACGGTTCTCGCTTTTATTTAGCATATGCCCGTTTCTGTGGAAATGGAAGGTCAGAGATATTGATGATTCTCGCTTTTATTTAGCGTATGCCCGTTTCTGCGGAAATGGAAGGTCAGAGATATTGACGATTCTCGCTTTTATTTAGCGTATGCCCATTTCTACGGAAATAGAAGGTCAGAGATATTGACGATTCTCGCTTTTGTTTAACGTATGCTGTTTTTCTACGGAACTGGAAGGTCAAAGATATTGACGATTCTCGCTTTTATTTAGCGTATGCTTGTTTCTGCGGAAATGGAAGGTCAGAGATATTGACGGTTCTCGCTTTTATAAAGCGTATGCTCGTTTCTGCGGAAATGGAAGGTCAGAGATATTGATGATTCTCGCTTTTATTTAGCGTATGCCCGTTTCTGCCGAAATGGAAGGTCAGAGATATTGAAGATTCTCGCTTTTATTTAGCGTATGCCCGTTTCTACGGAAATGGAAGGTCAGAGATATTGACGATTCTCGCTTTTATTTAGCGTATGCCCGTTTCTGCGGAAATGGAAGGTCAGAGATATTGACGACTCTCGCTTTTATTTAGCGTATGCCCGTTTCTGCAGAAATGGAAGGTCAGAGATATTGACGGTTCTCGCTTTTATTTTGCGTATGCCCGTTTCTGCGGAAATGGAGGGTCAGAGACATTGACGGTTCTCGCTTTTATTTAGCGTATGCCCGTTTCTGTGCAAATGGAAGGTCAGAGATATTGAAGGTTCTCGCTTTTATTTAGCGTATGCTCGTTTCTGCAGAAATGGAAGGTCAGAGATATTGACGGTTCTCGCTTTTATTTAGCATATGCCAGTTTCTGTGGAAATGGAAGGTTAGAGATATTGATGATTCTCGCTTTTATTTAGCGTATGCCCGTTTCTGCGGAAATGGAAGGTCACAGATATTGACGATTCTCGCTTTTATTTAGCGTATGCCCGTTTCTGCAGAAATGGAAGGTCAGAGATATTGACGGTTCTCGCTTTTATTTAGCGTATGCGCGTTTCTGCGGAAATGGAAGGTCAGAGATATTGACGATTCTCGCTTTTATATAGCATATGCCCGTTTCTGTGGAAATGGAAGGTCAGAGATATTGACAATTCTCGCTTTTATTCAGCGTATGCCCGTTTCTACGGAAATGGAAGGTCAGAGATATTGACGATTCTCTCTTTTATTTAGCGTATGCCCGTTTCTGCAGATATGGAAGGTCAGAGATATTGACGATTCAAGCTTTTATTTTGCGTATGCCCGTTTCTGCGGAAATGGAAGGTCAGAGATATTGACGATTCTCGCTTTTATTTAGCGTATGCCCGTTTCTGCGAAAATAGAAGGTCAGAGATATTGACGATTCTCTCTTTTATTTAGCGTATGTCCGTTTCTGCAGAAATGGAAGGTCAGAGATATTGACGGTTCTCGCTTTTATTTAGCGTATGCCCGTTTCTGCAGAAATGGAAGGTCAGGGATATTGACAGTTCTCGCTTTTATTTAGCGTATGCCCGTTTCTGTGGAAATGGAAGGTCAGAGATATTGAAGGTTCTCGCTTTTATTTAGCGTATGCTCGTTTCTGCAGAATCGGAAGGTCAGAGATATTGACGGTTCTCGCTTTTATTTAGCATATGCCCGTTTCTGTGGAAATGGAAGGTCAGAGATATTGATGATTCTCGCTTTTATTTAGCGTATGCCCGTTTCTGCGGAAATGGAAGGTCAGAGATATTGACGATTCTCGCTTTTATTTAGCGTATGCCCATTTCTACGGAAATAGAAGGTCAGAGATATTGACGATTCTCGCTTTTGTTTAACGTATGCTGTTTTTCTACGGAACTGGAAGGTCAAAGATATTGACGATTCTCGCTTTTATTTAGCGTATGCTTGTTTCTGCGGAAATGGAAGGTCAGAGATATTGACGGTTCTCGCTTTTATAAAGCGTATGCTCGTTTCTGCGGAAATGGAAGGTCAGAGATATTGATGATTCTCGCTTTTATTTAGCGTATGCCCGTTTCTGCCGAAATGGAAGGTCAGAGATATTGAAGATTCTCGCTTTTATTTAGCGTATGCCCGTTTCTACGGAAATGGAAGGTCAGAGATATTGACGATTCTCGCTTTTATTTAGCGTATGCCCGTTTCTGCGGAAATGGAAGGTCAGAGATATTGACGACTCTCGCTTTTATTTAGCGTATGCCCGTTTCTGCAGAAATGGAAGGTCAGAGATATTGACGGTTCTCGCTTTTATTTTGCGTATGCCCGTTTCTGCGGAAATGGAGGGTCAGAGACATTGACGGTTCTCGCTTTTATTTAGCGTATGCCCGTTTCTGTGCAAATGGAAGGTCAGAGATATTGAAGGTTCTCGCTTTTATTTAGCGTATGCTCGTTTCTGCAGAAATGGAAGGTCAGAGATATTGACGGTTCTCGCTTTTATTTAGCATATGCCAGTTTCTGTGGAAATGGAAGGTTAGAGATATTGATGATTCTCGCTTTTATTTAGCGTATGCCCGTTTCTGCGGAAATGGAAGGTCACAGATATTGACGATTCTCGCTTTTATTTAGCGTATGCCCATTTCTACGGAAATAGAAGGTCAGAGATATTGACGATTCTCGCTTTTGTTTAACGTATGCCGTTTTTCTACGGAAATGGAAGGTCAGAGATATTGACGATTCTCGCTTTTATTTAGCATATGCCCGTTTCTGCGGAAATGGAAGGTCAGAGATATTGACGGTTCTCGCTTTTATAAAGCGATGCCCGTTTCTGCGGAAATGGAAGGTCAGAGATATTGACGACTCTCGCTTTTATTTAGCGTATGCCCGTTTCTGCAGAAATGGAAGGTCATAGATATTGACGGTTCTCGCTTTTATTTAGCGTATGCCCGTTTCTACGGAAATGGAAGGTCAGAGATATTGATGATTCTCGCTTTTATTTAGCGTATGTTCGTTTCTGCGGAAATGGAAGGTCAGAGATATTGACGACTCTCGCTTTTATTTAGCGTATGAACGTTTCTGCAGAAATGGAAGATCAGAGATATTGACGGTTCTCGCTTTTATTTAGCGTATGCCCGTTTCTACGGAAATGGAAGGTAAGAGATATTGACGGTTCTCGCTTTTATTTAGCGTATGCCCATTTCTGCGGAAATGGAAGGTCAGAGATATTGACGGTTCTCGCTTTTATTTAGCGTATGCCCATTTCTGCGGAAATGGAAGGTCAAAGATATTGACGATTCTCGCTTTTAATTAGCGTATGCCCGTTTCTATGGAAATGGAAGGTCAGAGATATTGACGATTCTCGCTTTTATTTAGCGTATGCCCGTTTCTGCAGAAATGGAAGGTCAGAGATATTGACGGCTCTCGCTTTTATTTAGCGTATGCACGTTTCTGCGGAAATGGAAGGTCAGAGATATTGACGATTCTCGCTTTTATATAGCATATGCCCGTTTCTGTGGAAATGGAAGGTCAGAGATATTGACAATTCTCGCTTTTATTCAGCGTATGCCCGTTTCTGCGGAAATGGAAGGTCAGAGATATTGACGATTCTCTCTTTTATTTAGCGTATGCCCGTTTCTGCAGAAATGGAAGGTCAGAGATATTGACGATTCAAGCTTTTATTTTGCGTATGCCCGTTTCTGCGGAAATGGAAGGTCAGAGATATTGACGATTCTCGCTTTTATTTAGCGTATGCCCGTTTCTGCGGAAATGGAAGGTCAGAGATATTGACGATTCTCTCTTTTATTTAGCGTATGCCCGTTTCTGCAGAAATGGAAGGTCAGAGATTTTGACGGTTCTCGCTTTTATTTAGCGTATGCCCGTTTCTGCAGAAATGGAAGGTCAGGGATATTGACGGTTCTCGCTTTTATTTAGCGTATGCCCGTTTCTATGGAAATGGAAGGTCAGAGATATTGAAGGTTCTCGCTTTTATTTAGCGTATGCTCGTTTCTGCAGAAATGGAAGGTCAGAGATATTGACGATTCTCGCTTTTATTTAGCTTATGCCCGTTTCTGCAGAAATGGAAGGTCAGAGATATTGACAATTCTCGCTTTTATTCAGCGTATGCCCGTTTCTGCGGAAATGGAAGGTCAGAGATATTGACGATTCTCTCTTTTATTTAGCGTATGCCCGTTTCTGCAGAAATGGAAGGTCAGAGATATTGACGATTCAAGCTTTTATTTTGTGTATGCCCGTTTCTGCGGAAATGGAAGGTCAGAGATATTGACGATTCTCGCTTTTATTTAGCGTATACCCGTTTCTGTGGAAATGGAAGGTCAGAGATATTGAAGGTTCTCGCTTTTATTTAGCGTATGCTCGTTTCTGCAGAAATGGAAGGTCAGAGATATTGACGGTTCTCGATTTTATTTAGCATATGCCAGTTTCTGTGGAAATGGAAGGTCATAGATATTGATGATTCTCGCTTTTATTTAGCGTATGCCCGTTTCTGCGGAAATGGAAGGTCACAGATATTGACGATTCTCACTTTTATTTAGCGTATGCCCATTTCTACGGAAATAGAAGGTCAGAGATATTGACGATTCTCGCTTTTGTTTAACGTATGCCGTTTTTCTACGGAAATGGAAGGTCAGAGATATTGACGATTCTCGCTTTTATTTAGCGTATGCCCATTTCTGCGGAAATGGAAGGTCAGAGATATTGACGGTTCTCGCTTTTATAAAGCGTATGCCCGTTTCTGCGGAAATGGAAGGTCAGAGATATTGACGACTCTCGCTTTTATTTAGCGTATGCCCGTTTCTGCAGAAATAGAAGGTCATAGATATTGACGGTTCTCGCTTTTATTTAGCGTATGCCCGTTTCTACGGAAATGGAAGGTCAGAGATATTGACGATTCTCGCTTTTATTTAGCGTATGTCCGTTTCTGCGGAAATGGAAGGTCAGAGATATTGACGACTCTCGCTTTTATTTAGCGTATGCCCGTTTCTGCAGAAATGGAAGGTCAGAGATATTGACAGTTCTCGCTTTTATTTAGCATATGCCCGTTTCTGCAGAAATGGAAGGTCAGAGATATTGACGGTTCTCGCTTTTATTTTGCGTATGCCCGTTTCTGCGGAAATGGAAGGTCAGAGATATTGACGATTCTCGCTTTTATTTAGCGTATGCCCGTTTCTGCGGAAATGGAAGGTCAGAGATATTGACGATTCTCTCTTTTATTTAGCGTATGCCCGTTTCTGCAGAAATGGAAGGTCAGAGATTTTGACGGTTCTCGCTTTTATTTAGCGTATGCCCGTTTCTGCAGAAATGGAAGGTCAGGGATATTGACGGTTCTCGCTTTTATTTAGCGTATGCCCGTTTCTATGGAAATGGAAGGTCAGAGATATTGGAGGATCTCGCTTTTAGTTAGTGTATGCTCGTTTCTGCAGAAATGGAAGGTCAGAGATATTGACGATTCTCGCTTTTATTTAGCGTATGCCCGTTTCTGCAGAAATGGAAGGTCTGAGATATTGACAATTCTCGCTTTTATTCAGCGTATGCCCGTTTCTGCGGAAATGGAAGGTCAGAGATATTGACGATTCTCTCTTTTATTTAGCGTATGCCCGTTTCTGCAGAAATGGAAGGTCAGAGATATTGACGATTCAAGCTTTTATTTTGTGTATGCCCGTTTCTGCGGAAATGGAAGGTCAGAGATATTGACGATTCTCGCTTTTATTTAGCGTATACCCGTTTCTGTGGAAATGGAAGGTCAGAGATATTGAAGGTTCTCGCTTTTATTTAGCGTATGCTCGTTTCTGCAGAAATGGAAGGTCAGAGATATTGACGGTTCTCGATTTTATTTAGCATATGCCAGTTTCTGTGGAAATGGAAGGTCATAGATATTGATGATTCTCGCTTTTATTTAGCGTATGCCCGTTTCTGCGGAAATGGAAGGTCACAGATATTGACGATTCTCACTTTTATTTAGCGTATGCCCATTTCTACGGAAATAGAAGGTCAGAGATATTGACGATTCTCGCTTTTGTTTAACGTATGCCGTTTTTCTACGGAAATGGAAGGTCAGAGATATTGACGATTCTCGCTTTTATTTAGCGTATGCCCATTTCTGCGGAAATGGAAGGTCAGAGATATTGACGGTTCTCGCTTTTATAAAGCGTATGCCCGTTTCTGCGGAAATGGAAGGTCAGAGATATTGACGACTCTCGCTTTTATTTAGCGTATGCCCGTTTCTGCAGAAATAGAAGGTCATAGATATTGACGGTTCTCGCTTTTATTTAGCGTATGCCCGTTTCTACGGAAATGGAAGGTCAGAGATATTGACGATTCTCGCTTTTATTTAGCGTATGTCCGTTTCTGCGGAAATGGAAGGTCAGAGATATTGACGACTCTCGCTTTTATTTTGCGTATGCCCGTTTCTGCAGAAATGGAAGGTCAGAGATATTGACGGTTCTCGCTTTTATTTAGCGTATGCCCGTTTCTGCAGAAATGGAAGGTCAGAGATATTGACGGTTCTCGCTTTTATTTTGCGTATGCCCGTTTCTGCGGAAATGGAAGGTCAGAGATATTGACGGTTCTCGCTTTTACTTAGCGTATGCCCGTTTCTGTGGAAATGGAAGGTCAGAGATATTGAAGGTTCTCGCTTTTATTTAGCGTATGCTCGTTTCTGCAGAAATGGAAGGTCAGAGATATTGACGGTTCTCGCTTTTATTTAGCATATGCCAGTTTCTGCTGAAATGGAAGGTCAGAGATATTGATGATTCTAGCTTTTATTTAGCGTATGCCAGTTTCTGTGGAAATGGAAGGTCAGAGATATTGATGTTTCTCGCTTTTATTAAGCGTATGCCCATTTCTACGGAAATAGAAGGTCAGAGATATTGACGATTCTCGCTTTTGTTTAACGTATGCCGTTTTTCTACGGAAATGGAAGGTCAGAGATATTGACGATTCTCGCTTTTATTTAGCGTATGCCCGTTTCTGCGGAAATGGAAGGTCAGAGATATTGACGGTTCTCGCTTTTATAAAGCGTATGCCCGTTTCTGCGGAAATGGAAGGTCAGAGATATTGACGACTCTCGCTTTTATTTAGCGTATGCCCGTTTCTGCAGAAATGGAAGGTCATAGATATTGACGGTTCTCGCTTTTATTTAGCGTATGCCCGTTTCTACGGAAATGGAAGGTCAGAGATATTGACGATTCTCGCTTTTATTTAGCGTATTTCCGTTTCTACGGAAATGGAAGGTCAGAGATATTGACGACTCTCGCTGTTATTTAGCGTATGCCCGTTTCTGCAGAAATGGAAGGTCAGAGATATTGACGGTTCTCGCTTTTATTTAGCGTATGCCCGTTTCTACGGAAATGGAAAGTCAGAGATATTGACGGTTCTCGCTTTTATTTAGCGTATGCCCATTTCTGCGGAAATGGAAGGTCAGAGATATTGACGGTTCTCGCTTTTATTTAGCGTATGCCCATTTCTGCGGAAATGGAAGGTCAAAGATATTGACGATTCTCGCTTTTATTTAGCGTATGCCCGTTTCTGTGGAAATGGAAGGTCAGAGATATTGACGATTCTCGCTTTTATTTAGCGTATGCCCGTTTCTGCAGAAATGGAAGGTCAGAGATATTGACGGTTCTCGCTTTTATTTAGCGTATGCGCGTTTCTGCGGAAATGGAAGGTCAGAGATATTGACGATTCTCGCTTTTATATAGCATATGCCCGTTTCTGTGGAAATGGAAGGTCAGAGATATTGACAATTCTCGCTTTTATTCAGCGTATGCCCGTTTCTGCGGAAATGGAAGGTCAGAGATATTGACGATTCTCGCTTTTATTTAGCGTATGCCCTTTTCTGCGGAAATGGAAGGTCAGAGATATTGACGGTTCTCTCTTTTATTTAGCGTATGCCCATTTCTGCAGAAATGGAAGGTCAGAGATATTGACGGTTCTCGCTTTTATTTAGCGTATGCCCGTTTCTGCAGAAATGGAAGGTCAGGGATATTGACGGTTCTCGCTTTTATTTAGCGTATGCCCGTTTCTGTGGAAATGGAAGGTCAGAGATATTGAAGGTTCTCGCTTTTATTTAGCGTATGCTCGTTTCTGCAGAAATGGAAGGTCAGAGATATTGACGATTCTCGCTTTTATTTAGCGTATGCCCGTTTCTGCGGAAATGGAAGATCAGAGATATTGACGATTCTCGCTTTTATTCAGCGTATGCCCGTTTCTGCGGAAATGGAAGGTCAGAGATATTGACGATTCTCTCTTTTATTTAGCGTATGCCCGTTTCTGCAGAAATGGAAGGTCAGAGATATTGACGATTCAAGCTTTTATTTTGCGTATGCCCGTTTCTACGGAAATGGAAGGTCAGAGATATTGACGATTCTCGCTTTTATTTAGCGTATGCCCGTTTCTGTGGAAATGGAAGGTCAGAGATATTGAAGGTTCTCGCTTTTATTTGGCGTATGCTCGTTTCTGCAGAAATGGAAGGTCAGAGATATTGACGGTTCTCGCTTTTATTTAGCATATGCCAGTTTCTATGGAAATGGAAGGTCAGAGATATTGATGATTCTCGCTTTTATTTAGCTTAGGCCCGTTTCTGCGGAAATGGAAGGTCACAGATATTGACGATTCTCACTTTTATTTAGCGTATGCCCATTTCTACGGAAATAGAAGGTCAGAGATATTGACGATTCTCACTTTTGTTTAATGTATGCCGTTTTTCTACGGAAATGGAAGGTCAGAGATATTGACGATTCTCGCTTTTATTTACCGTATACCCGTTTCTGCGGTAATGGAAGGTCAGAGATATTGACGGTTCTCGCTTTTATAAAGCGTATGCCCGTTTCTGCGGAAATAGAAGGTCAGAGATATTGACGACTCTCGCTTTTATTTAGCGTATGCCCATTTCTGCAGAAATGGAAGGTCATAGATATTGACGGTTCTCGCTTTTGTTTAGCGTATGCCCGTTTCTACGGAAATGGAAGGTCAGAGATATTGACGATTCTAGCTTTTATTTAGCGTATGTTCGTTTCTGCGGAAATGGAAGGTCAGAGATATTGACGACTCTCGCTTTTATTTAGCGTATGCCCGTTTCTGCAGAAATGGAAGGTCAGAGATATTGACGGTTCTCGCTTTTATTTAGCGTATGCCCGTTTCTACGGAAATGGAAGGTCAAAGATATTGACGGTTCTCGCTTTTATTTAGCGTATGCCCATTTCTGTGGAAATGGAAGGTCAAAGATATTGACGATTCTCGCTTTTATTTAGCGTATGCTCGTTTCTGTGGAAATGGAAGGTCAGAGATATTGACGATTCTCGCTTTTATTTAGCGTATGCCCGTTTCTGCAGAAATGGAAGGTCAGAGATATTGACGGTTCTCGCTTTTATTTAGCGTATGCGCGTTTCTGCGGAAATGGAAGGTCAGAGATATTGACGATTCTCGCTTTTATATAGCATATGCCCGTTTTTGTGGAAATGGAAGGTCAGAGATATTGACAATTCTCGCTTTTATTCAGCGTATGCCCGTTTCTACGGAAATGGAAGGTCAGAGATATTGACGGTTCTTGCTTTTATTTAGCACATGCTCGTTTCTGTGGAAATGGAAGGTCAGAGATATTGATGATTCTCGCTTTTATTTAGCGTATGCCCGTTTCTGCGGAAATGGAAGGTCAGAGATATTGACGATTCTCGCTTTTATTTAGCGTATGCCCGTTTCTGCGGAAATAAAAGGTCAGAGATATTGACGATTCTCTCTTTTATTTAGCGTATGCCCGTTTCTGCAGAAATGGAAGGTCAGAGATATTGACGATTCTCGCTTTTATTTAGCGTATGCCCGTTTCTGCAGAAATGGAAGGTCAGGGATATTGACGGTTCTCGCTTTTATTTAGCGTATGCCCGTTTCTGTGGAAATGGAAGGTCAGAGATATTGAAGGTTCTCGCTTTTATTTAGCGTATGCTCGTTTCTGCAGAAATGGAAGGTCAGAGATATTGACGGTTCTCGCTTTTATTTAGCATATGCCAGTTTCTGTGGAAATGGAAGGTCAGAGATATTGATGATTCTCGCTTTTATTTAGCGTATGCCCGTTTCTGCGGAAATGGAAGGTCAGAGATATTGACAATTCTCACTTTTATTTAGCGTATGCCCATTTCTACGGAAATAGAAGGTCAGAGATATTGACGATTCTCGCTTTTGTTTAACGTATGCCATTTTTCTACGGAACTGGAAGGTCAAAGATATTGACGATTCTCGCTTTTATTTAGCGTATGCTTGTTTCTGCGGAAATGGAAGGTCAGAGATATTGACGGTTCTCGCTTTTATAAAGCGTATGCTCGTTTCTGTGGAAATGGTAGGTCAGAGATATTGACGAGTCTCGCTTTTATTTAGCGTATGCCCGTTTCTACAGAAATGGAGGGTCAGAGATATTGAAGATTCTCGCTTTTATTTAGCGTATGCCCGTTTCTACGGAAATGGAAGGTCAGAGATATTGACGATTCTCGCTTTTATTTAGCGTATGCCCGTTTCTGCGGAAATGGAAGGTCAGAGATATTGACGACTCTCGCCTTTATTTAGCGTATGCCCGTTTCTGCAGAAATGGAAGGTCAGAGATATTGACGGTTCTCGCTTTTATTTTGCGTATGCCCGTTTCTGCGGAAATGGAAGGTCAGAGATATTGAAGATTCTCGCTTTTATTTAGCGTATGCCCGTTTCTGCGGAAATAAAAGGTCAGAGATATTGACGATTCTCTCTTTTATTTAGCGTATGCCCGTTTCTGCAGAAATGGAAGGTCAGAGATATTGACGGTTCTCGCTTTTATTTAGCGTATGCCCGTTTCTGCAGAAATGGAAGGTCAGGGATATTGACGGTTCTCGCTTTTATTTAGCGTATGCCCGTTTCTGTGGAAATGGAAGGTCAGAGATATTGAAGGTTCTCGCTTTTATTTAGCGTATGCTCGTTTCTGCAGAAATGGAAGGTCAGAGATATTGACGGTTCTCGCTTTTATTTAGCATATGCCCGTTTCTGTGGAAATGGTCAGAGATATTGATGTTTCTCGCTTTTATTTAGCGTATGCCCGTTTCTGCGGAAATGGAAGGTCAGAGATATTGACGATTCTCGCTTTTATTTAGCGTATGCCCATTTCTACGGAAATAGAAGGTCAGAGATATTGACGATTCTCGCTTTTGTTTAACGTATGCCGTTTTTCTACGGAACTGGAAGGTCAAAGATATTGACGATTCTCGCTTTTATTTAGCGTATGCTTGTTTCTGCGGAAATGGAAGGTCAGAGATATTGACGGTACTCGCTTTTATAAAGCGTATGCTCGTTTCTGCGGAAACGGAAGGTCAGAGATATTGACGATTCTCGCTTTTATTTAGCGTATGCCCGTTTCTGCAGAAATGGAAGGTCAGAGATATTGAAGATTCTCGCTTTTATTTAGCGTATGCCCGTTTCTACGGAAATGGAAGGTCAGAGATATTGACGATTCTCGCTTTTATTTAGCGTATGCCCGTTTCTGCGGAAATGGAAGGTCAGAGATATTGACGACTCTCGCTTTTATTTAGCGTATGCCCGTTTCTGCAGAAATGGAAGGTCAGAGATATTGACGGTTCTCGCTTTTATTTTGCGTATGCCCGTTTCTGCGGAAATGTAAGGTCAGAGATATTGACGGTTCTCGCTTTTATTTAGCGTATGCCTGTTTCTGTGGAAATTGAAAATCAGAGATATTGAAGGTTCTCGCTTTTATTTAGCGTATGCTCGTTTCTGCAGAAATGGAAGGTCAGATATATTGACGGTTCTCGCTTTTATTTAGCATATGCCAGTTTCTGTGGAAATGGAAGGTCAGAGATATTGATGATTCCCGCTTTTATTTAGCGTATGCCCGTTTCTGCGGAAATGGAAGGTCACAGATATTGACGATTCTCGCTTTTATTTAGCGTATGCCCATTTCTACGGAAATAGAAGGTCAGAGATATTGACGATTCTCGCTTTTGTTTAACGTATGCCGTTTTTCTACAGAAATGGATGGTCAGAGATATTGACGATTCTCGCTTTTATTTAGCGTATGTCCGTTTCTGCGGAAATGGAAGGTCAGAGATATTGACGACTCTCGCTTTTATTTAGCGTATGCCCGTTTCTGCAGAAATGGAAGGTCAGAGATATTGACGGTTCTCGCTTTTATTTAGCGTATGCCCGTTTCTACGGAAATGGAAAGTCAGAGATATTGACGGTTCTCGCTTTTATTTAGCGTATGCCCATTTCTGCGGAAATGGAAGGTCAGAGATATTGACGGTTCTCGCTTTTATTTAGCGTATGCCCGTTTCTGTGGAAATGGAAGGTCAGGGATATTGACGGTTCTCGCTTTTATTTAGCGTATGCCCGTTTCTGTGGAAATGGAAGGTCAGAGATATTGAAGGTTCTCGCTTTTATTTAGCGTATGCTCGTTTCTGCAGAAATGGAAGGTCAGAGATATTGACGATTCTCGCTTTTATTTAGCGTATGCCCGTTTCTATGGAAATGGAAGATCAGAGATATTGACGATTCTCGCTTTTATTTAGCGTATGCCCGTTTCTGCAGAAATGGAAGGTCAGAGATATTGACGGTTCTCGCTTTTATTTAGCGTATGCGCGTTTCTGCGGAAATGGAAGGTCAGAGATATTGACGATTCTCGCTTTTATATAGCATATGCCCGTTTCTGTGGAAATGGAAGGTCAGAGATATTGACAATTCTCGCTTTTATTCAGCGTATGCCCGTTTCTGCGGAAATGGAAGGTCAGAGATATTGACAATTCTCTCTTTTATTTAGCGTATGCCCGTTTCTGCAGAAATGGAAGGTCAGAGATATTGACGATTCAAGCTTTTATTTTGCATATGCCCGTTTCTGCGGAAATGGAAGGTCAGAGATATTGACGATTCTCGCTTTTATTTAGCGTATGCCCGTTTCTGCGGAAATAAAAGGTCAGAGATATTGACGATTCTCTCTTTTATTTAGCGTATGCCCGTTTCTGCAGAAATGGAAGGTCAGAGATATTGAAGATTCTCGCTTTTATTTAGCGTATGCCCGTTTCTACGGAAATGGAAGGTCAGAGATATTGACGATTCTCGCTTTTATTTAGCGTATGCCCGTTTCTGCGGAAATGGAAGGTCAGAGATATTGACGACTCTAGCTTTTATTTAGCGTATGCCCGTTTCTGCAGAAATGGAAGGTCAGAGATATTGACGGTTCTCGCTTTTATTTTGCGTATGCCCGTTTCTGCGGAAATGGAAGGTCAGAGATATTGACGATTCTCGCTTTTATTTAGCGTATGCCCGTTTCTGCGGAAATAAAAGGTCAGAGATATTGACGATTCTCTCTTTTATTTAGCGTATGCTCGTTTCTGCAGAAATGGAAGGTCAGAGATATTGACGGTTCTCGCTTTTATTTAGCGTATGCCTGTTTCTGCAGAAATGGAAGGTCAGGGATATTGACGGTTCTCGCTTTTATTTAGCGTATGCCCGTTTCTGTGGAAATGGAAGGTCAGAGATATTGAAGGTTCTCGCTTTTATTTAGCGTATGCTCGTTTCTGCAGAAATGGAAGGTCAGAGATATTGACGGTTCTCGCTTTTATTTAGCATATGCCCGTTTCTGTGGAAATGCAAGGTCAGAGATATTGATGATTCTCGCTTTTATTTAGCGTATGCCCGTTTCTGCGGAAATGGAAGGTCAGAGATATTGACGATTCTCGCTTTTATTTAGCGTATGCCCATTTCTACGGAAATAGAAGGTCAGAGATATTGACGATTCTCGCTTTTGTTTAACGTATGCCGTTTTTCTACAGAACTGGAAGGTCAAAGATATTGACGATTCTCGCTTTTATTTAGCGTATGCTTGTTTCTACGGAAATGGAAGGTCAGAGATATTGACGGTTCTCGCTTTTATAAAGCGTATGCTCGTTTCTGCGGAAATGGAAGGTCAGAGATATTGATGATTCTCGCTTTTATTTAGCGTATGCCCGTTTCTGCAGAAATGGAAGGTCAGAGATATTGAAGATTCTCGCTTTTATTTAGCGTATGCCCGTTTCTTTGGAAATGGAAGGTCAGAGATATTGACGATTCTCGCTTTTATTTAGCGTATGCCCGTTTCTGCGGAAATGGAAGGTCAGAGATATTGACGACTCTCGCTTTTATTTAGCGTATGCCCGTTTCTGCAGAAATGGAAGGTCAGAGATATTGACGGTTCTCGCTTTTATTTTGCTTATGCCCGTTTCTGCGGAAATGGAAGGTCAGAGATATTGACGGTTCTCGCTTTTATTTAGCGTATACCCGTTTCTGTGGAAATGGAAGGTCAGAGATATTGACGATTCTCGCTTTTATTTAGCGTATGCTCGTTTCTGCAGAAATTGAAGGTTAGAGATATTGACGGTTCTCGCTTTTATTTAGCATATGCCAGTTTCTGTGGAAATGGAAGGTCAGAGATATTGATGATTCTCGCTTTTATTTAGCGTATGCCCGTTTCTACGGAAATGGAAGGTCACAGATATTGACGATTCTCGCTTTTATTTAGCGTATGCCCATTTCTACGGAAATAGAAGGTCAGAGATATTGACGATTCTCGCTTTTGTTTAACGTATGCCGTTTTTCTACGGAAATGGAAGGTCAGAGATATTGACGATTCTCGCTTTTATTTAGTGTATGCCCGTTTCTGCGGAAATGGAAGGTCAGAGATATTGACGGTTCTCGCTTTTATAAAGCGTATGCCCGTTTCTGCGGAAATGGAAGGTCAGAGATATTGACGACTCTCGCTTTTATTTAGCGTATGCCCGTTTCTGCAGAAATGGAAGGTCATAGATATTGATGGTTCTCGCTTTTATTTAGCGTATGCCCGTTTCTACGGAAATGGAAGGTCAGAGATATTGACGAATCTCGCTTTTATTTAGCGTATGTCCGTTTCTGCGGAAATGGAAGGTCAGAGATATTGACGACTCTCGCTTTTATTTAGCGTATGCCCGTTTCTGCAGAAATGGAAGGTCAGAGATATTGACGGTTCTCGCTTTTATTTAGCGTATGCCCGTTTCTACGGAAATGGAAAGTCAGAGATATTGACGGTTCTCGCTTTTATTTAGCGTATGCCCATTTCTGCGGAAATGGAAGGTCAGAGATATTGACGGTTCTCGCTTTTATTTAGCGTATGCCCATTTCTGCGGAAATGGAAGGTCAAAGATATTGATGATTCTCGCTTTTATTTAGCGTATGCCCATTTCTGCGGAAATGGAAGGTCAAAGATATTGATGATTCTCGCTTTTATTTAGCGTATGCCCGTTTCTGTGGAAATGGAAGGTCAGAGATATTGACGATTCTCGCTTTTATTTAGCGTATGCCCGTTTCTGCAGAAAAGGAAGGTCAGAGATATTGACGATTCTCGCTTTTATTTAGCGTATGCCCGTTTCTGTGGAAATGGAAGGTCAGAGATATTGACGATTCTCGCTTTTGTTTAACGTATGCCGTTTTTCTACGGAAATGGAAGGTCAGAGATATTGACGATTCTCGCTTTTATTTAGTGTATGCCCGTTTCTGCGGAAATGGAAGGTCAGAGATATTGACGGTTCTCGCTTTTATAAAGCGTATGCCCGTTTCTGCGGAAATGGAAGGTCAGAGATATTGACGACTCTCGCTTTTATTTAGCGTATGCCCGTTTCTGCAGAAATGGAAGGTCAGAGATATTGACGGTTCTCGCTTTTATTTAGCGTATGCCCGTTTCTACAGAAATGGATGGTCAGAGATATTGACGATTCTCGCTTTTATTTAGCGTATGTCCGTTTCTGCGGAAATGGAAGGTCAGAGATATTGACGACTCTCGCTTTTATTTAGCGTATGCCCGTTTCTGCAGAAATGGAAGGTCAGAGATATTGACGGTTCTCGCTTTTATTTAGCGTATGCCCGTTTCTACGGAAATGGAAAGTCAGAGATATTGACGGTTCTCGCTTTTATTTAGCGTATGCCCATTTCTGCGGAAATGGAAGGTCAGAGATATTGACGGTTCTCGCTTTTATTTAGCGTATGCCCGTTTCTGTGGAAATGGAAGGTCAGGGATATTGACGGTTCTCGCTTTTATTTAGCGTATGCCCGTTTCTGTGGAAATGGAAGGTCAGAGATATTGAAGGTTCTCGCTTTTATTTAGCGTATGCTCGTTTCTGCAGAAATGGAAGGTCAGAGATATTGACGATTCTCGCTTTTATTTAGCGTATGCCCGTTTCTATGGAAATGGAAGATCAGAGATATTGACGATTCTCGCTTTTATTTAGCGTATGCCCGTTTCTGCAGAAATGGAAGGTCAGAGATATTGACGGTTCTCGCTTTTATTTAGCGTATGCGCGTTTCTGCGGAAATGGAAGGTCAGAGATATTGACGATTCTCGCTTTTATATAGCATATGCCCGTTTCTGTGGAAATGGAAGGTCAGAGATATTGACAATTCTCGCTTTTATTCAGCGTATGCCCGTTTCTGCGGAAATGGAAGGTCAGAGATATTGACAATTCTCTCTTTTATTTAGCGTATGCCCGTTTCTGCAGAAATGGAAGGTCAGAGATATTGACGATTCAAGCTTTTATTTTGCATATGCCCGTTTCTGCGGAAATGGAAGGTCAGAGATATTGACGATTCTCGCTTTTATTTAGCGTATGCCCGTTTCTGCGGAAATAAAAGGTCAGAGATATTGACGATTCTCTCTTTTATTTAGCGTATGCCCGTTTCTGCAGAAATGGAAGGTCAGAGATATTGAAGATTCTCGCTTTTATTTAGCGTATGCCCGTTTCTACGGAAATGGAAGGTCAGAGATATTGACGATTCTCGCTTTTATTTAGCGTATGCCCGTTTCTGCGGAAATGGAAGGTCAGAGATATTGACGACTCTAGCTTTTATTTAGCGTATGCCCGTTTCTGCAGAAATGGAAGGTCAGAGATATTGACGGTTCTCGCTTTTATTTTGCGTATGCCCGTTTCTGCGGAAATGGAAGGTCAGAGATATTGACGATTCTCGCTTTTATTTAGCGTATGCCCGTTTCTGCGGAAATAAAAGGTCAGAGATATTGACGATTCTCTCTTTTATTTAGCGTATGCTCGTTTCTGCAGAAATGGAAGGTCAGAGATATTGACGGTTCTCGCTTTTATTTAGCGTATGCCCGTTTCTGCAGAAATGGAAGGTCAGGGATATTGACGGTTCTCGCTTTTATTTAGCGTATGCCCGTTTCTGTGGAAATGGAAGGTCAGAGATATTGACGACTCTAGCTTTTATTTAGCGTATGCCCGTTTCTGCAGAAATGGAAGGTCAGAGATATTGACGGTTCTCGCTTTTATTTTGCGTATGCCCGTTTCTGCGGAAATGGAAGGTCAGAGATATTGACGATTCTCGCTTTTATTTAGCGTATGCCCGTTTCTGCGGAAATAAAAGGTCAGAGATATTGACGATTCTCTCTTTTATTTAGCGTATGCTCGTTTCTGCAGAAATGGAAGGTCAGAGATATTGACGGTTCTCGCTTTTATTTAGCGTATGCCCGTTTCTGCAGAAATGGAAGGTCAGGGATATTGACGGTTCTCGCTTTTATTTAGCGTATGCCCGTTTCTGTGGAAATGGAAGGTCAGAGATATTGAAGGTTCTCGCTTTTATTTAGCGTATGCTCGTTTCTGCAGAAATGGAAGGTCAGAGATATTGACGGTTCTCGCTTTTATTTAGCATATGCCCGTTTCTGTGGAAATGGAAGGTCAGAGATATTGACAATTCTCGCTTTTATTCAGCGTATGCCCGTTTCTGCGGAAATGGAAGGTCAGAGATATTGACAATTCTCTCTTTTATTTAGCGTATGCCCGTTTCTGCAGAAATGGAAGGTCAGAGATATTGACGATTCAAGCTTTTATTTTGCATATGCCCGTTTCTGCGGAAATGGAAGGTCAGAGATATTGACGATTCTCGCTTTTATTTAGCGTATGCCCGTTTCTGCGGAAATAAAAGGTCAGAGATATTGACGATTCTCTCTTTTATTTAGCGTATGCCCGTTTCTGCAGAAATGGAAGGTCAGAGATATTGAAGATTCTCGCTTTTATTTAGCGTATGCCCGTTTCTACGGAAATGGAAGGTCAGAGATATTGACGATTCTCGCTTTTATTTAGCGTATGCCCGTTTCTGCGGAAATGGAAGGTCAGAGATATTGACGACTCTAGCTTTTATTTAGCGTATGCCCGTTTCTGCAGAAATGGAAGGTCAGAGATATTGACGGTTCTCGCTTTTATTTTGCGTATGCCCGTTTCTGCGGAAATGGAAGGTCAGAGATATTGACGATTCTCGCTTTTATTTAGCGTATGCCCGTTTCTGCGGAAATAAAAGGTCAGAGATATTGACGATTCTCTCTTTTATTTAGCGTATGCTCGTTTCTGCAGAAATGGAAGGTCAGAGATATTGACGGTTCTCGCTTTTATTTAGCGTATGCCCGTTTCTGCAGAAATGGAAGGTCAGGGATATTGACGGTTCTCGCTTTTATTTAGCGTATGCCCGTTTCTGTGGAAATGGAAGGTCAGAGATATTGAAGGTTCTCGCTTTTATTTAGCGTATGCTCGTTTCTGCAGAAATGGAAGGTCAGAGATATTGACGGTTCTCGCTTTTATTTAGCATATGCCCGTTTCTGTGGAAATGCAAGGTCAGAGATATTGATGATTCTCGCTTTTATTTAGCGTATGCCCGTTTCTGCGGAAATGGAAGGTCAGAGATATTGACGATTCTCGCTTTTATTTAGCGTATGCCCATTTCTACGGAAATAGAAGGTCAGAGATATTGACGATTCTCGCTTTTGTTTAACGTATGCCGTTTTTCTACAGAACTGGAAGGTCAAAGATATTGACGATTCTCGCTTTTATTTAGCGTATGCTTGTTTCTACGGAAATGGAAGGTCAGAGATATTGACGGTTCTCGCTTTTATAAAGCGTATGCTCGTTTCTGCGGAAATGGAAGGTCAGAGATATTGATGATTCTCGCTTTTATTTAGCGTATGCCCGTTTCTGCAGAAATGGAAGGTCAGAGATATTGAAGATTCTCGCTTTTATTTAGCGTATGCCCGTTTCTACGGAAATGGAAGGTCAGAGATATTGACGATTCTCGCTTTTATTTAGCGTATGCCCGTTTCTGCGGAAATGGAAGGTCAGAGATATTGACGACTCTCGCTTTTATTTAGCGTATGCCCGTTTCTGCAGAAATGGAAGGTCAGAGATATTGATGGTTCTCGCTTTTATTTTGCTTATGCCCGTTTCTGCGGAAATGGAAGGTCAGAGATATTGACGGTTCTCGCTTTTATTTAGCGTATACCCGTTTCTGTGGAAATGGAAGGTCAGAGATATTGACGATTCTCGCTTTTATTTAGCGTATGCTCGTTTCTGCAGAAATTGAAGGTCAGAGATATTGACGGTTCTCGCTTTTATTTAGCATATGCCAGTTTCTGTGGAAATGGAAGGTCAGAGATATTGATGATTCTCGCTTTTATTTAGCGTATGCCCGTTTCTGCGGAAATGGAAGGTCACAGATATTGACGATTCTCGCTTTTATTTAGCGTATGCCCATTTCTACGGAAATAGAAGGTCAGAGATATTGACGATTCTCGCTTTTGTTTAACGTATGCCGTTTTTCTACGGAAATGGAAGGTCAGAGATATTGACGATTCTCGCTTTTATTTAGTGTATGCCCGTTTCTGCGGAAATGGAAGGTCAGAGATATTGACGGTTCTCGCTTTTATAAAGCGTATGCCCGTTTCTGCGGAAATGGAAGGTTAGAGATATTGACGACTCTCGCTTTTATTTAGCGTATGCCCGTTTCTGCAGAAATGGAAGGTCATAGATATTGATGGTTCTCACTTTTATTTAGCGTATGCCTGTTTCTACGGAAATGGAAGGTCAGAGATATTGACGATTCTCGCTTTTATTTAGCGTATGTCCGTTTCTGCGGAAATGGAAGGTCAGAGATATTGACGACTCTCGCTTTTATTTAGCGTATGCCCGTTTCTGCAGAAATGGAAGGTCAGAGATATTGACGGTTCTCGCTTTTATTTAGCGTATGCCCGTTTCTACGGAAATGGAAAGTCAGAGATATTGACGGTTCTCGCTTTTATTTAGCGTATGCCCATTTCTGCGGAAATGGAAGGTCAGAGATATTGACGGTTCTCGCTTTTATTTAGCGTATGCCCATTTCTGCGGAAATGGAAGGTCAAAGATATTGATGATTCTCGCTTTTATTTAGCGTATGCCCATTTCTGCGGAAATGGAAGGTCAAAGATATTGATGATTCTCGCTTTTATTTAGCGTATGCCCGTTTCTGTGGAAATGGAAGGTCAGAGATATTGACGATTCTCGCTTTTATTTAGCGTATGCCCGTTTCTGCAGAAAAGGAAGGTCAGAGATATTGACGATTCTCGCTTTTATTTAGCGTATGCCCGTTTCTGCGGAAATAAAAGGTCAGAGATATTGACGATTCTCTCTTTTATTTAGCGTATGCTCGTTTCTGCAGAAATGGAAGGTCAGAGATATTGACGGTTCTCGCTTTTATTTAGCGTATGCCCGTTTCTGCAGAAATGGAAGGTCAGGGATATTGACGGTTCTCGCTTTTATTTAGCGTATGCCCGTTTCTGTGGAAATGGAAGGTCAGAGATATTGAAGGTTCTCGCTTTTATTTAGCGTATGCTCGTTTCTGCAGAAATGGAAGGTCAGAGATATTGACGGTTCTCGCTTTTATTTAGCATATGCCCGTTTCTGTGGAAATGCAAGGTCAGAGATATTGATGATTCTCGCTTTTATTTAGCGTATGCCCGTTTCTGCGGAAATGGAAGGTCAGAGATATTGACGATTCTCGCTTTTATTTAGCGTATGCCAATTTCTACGGAAATAGAAGGTCAGAGATATTGACGATTCTCGCTTTTGTTTAACGTATGCCGTTTTTCTACAGAACTGGAAGGTCAAAGATATTGACGATTCTCGCTTTTATTTAGCGTATGCTTGTTTCTGCGGAAATGGAAGGTCAGAGATATTGACGGTTCTCGCTTTTATAAAGCGTATGCTCGTTTCTGCGGAAATGGAAGGTCAGAGATATTGATGATTCTCGCTTTTATTTAGCGTATGCCCGTTTCTGCAGAAATGGAAGGTCAGAGATATTGAAGATTCTCGCTTTTATTTAGCGTATGCCCGTTTCTACGGAAATGGAAGGTCAGAGATATTGACGATTCTCGCTTTTATTTAGCGTATGCCCGTTTCTGCGGAAATGGAAGGTCAGAGATATTGACGACTCTCGCTTTTATTTAGCGTATGCCCGTTTCTGCAGAAATGGAAGGTCAGAGATATTGACGGTTCTCGCTTTTATTTTGCTTATGCCCGTTTCTGCGGAAATGGAAGGTCAGAGATATTGACGGTTCTCGCTTTTATTTAGCGTATACCCGTTTCTGTGGAAATGGAAGGTCAGAGATATTGACGATTCTCGCTTTTATTTAGCGTATGCTCGTTTCTGCAGAAATTGAAGGTCAGAGATATTGACGGTTCTCGCTTTTATTTAGCATATGCCAGTTTCTGTGGAAATGGAAGGTCAGAGATATTGATGATTCTCGCTTTTATTTAGCGTATGCCCGTTTCTGCGGAAATGGAAGGTCACAGATATTGACGATTCTCGCTTTTATTTAGCGTATGCCCATTTCTACGGAAATAGAAGGTCAGAGATATTGACGATTCTCGCTTTTGTTTAACGTATGCCGTTTTTCTACGGAAATGGAAGGTCAGAGATATTGACGATTCTCGCTTTTATTTAGTGTATGCCCGTTTCTGCGGAAATGGAAGGTCAGAGATATTGACGGTTCTCGCTTTTATAAAGTGTATGCCCGTTTCTGCGGAAATGGAAGGTCAGAGATATTGACGACTCTCGCTTTTATTTAGCGTATGCCCGTTTCTGCAGAAATGGAAGGTCATAGATATTGACGGTTCTCGCTTTTATTTAGCGTATGCCCGTTTCTACGGAAATGGAAGGTCAGAGATATTGACGATTCTCGCTTTTATTTAGCGTATGTCCGTTTCTGCGGAAATGGAAGGTCAGAGATATTGACGACTCTCGCTTTTATTTAGCGTATGCCCGTTTCTGCAGAAATGGAAGGTCAGAGATATTGACGGTTCTCGCTTTTATTTAGCGTATGCCCGTTTCTACGGAAATGGAAAGTCAGAGATATTGACGGTTCTCGCTTTTATTTAGCGTATGCCCATTTCTGCGGAAATGGAAGGTCAGAGATATTGACGGTTCTCGCTTTTATTTAGCGTATGCCCATTTCTGCGGAAATGGAAGGTCAGAGATATTGACGATTCTCTCTTTTATTTAGCGTATGCCCGTTTCTGCAGAAATGGAAGGTCAGAGATATTGACGATTCAAGCTTTTATTTTGCGTATGCCCGTTTCTACGGAAATGGAAGGTCAGAGATATTGACGATTCTCGCTTTTATTTAGCGTATGCCCGTTTCTGTGGAAATGGAAGGTCAGAGATATTGAAGGTTCTCGCTTTTATTTGGCGTATGCTCGTTTCTGCAGAAATGGAAGGTCAGAGATATTGACGGTTCTCGCTTTTATTTAGCATATGCCAGTTTCTATGGAAATGGAAGGTCAGAGATATTGATGATTCTCGCTTTTATTTAGCTTAGGCCCGTTTCTGCGGAAATGGAAGGTCACAGATATTGACGATTCTCACTTTTATTTAGCGTATGCCCATTTCTACGGAAATAGAAGGTCAGAGATATTGGCGATTCTCACTTTTGTTTAATGTATGCCGTTTTTCTACGGAAATGGAAGGTCAGAGATATTGACGATTCTCGCTTTTATTTACCGTATACCCGTTTCTGCGGTAATGGAAGGTCAGAGATATTGACGGTTCTCGCTTTTATAAAGCGTATGCCCGTTTCTGCGGAAATAGAAGGTCAGAGATATTGACGACTCTCGCTTTTATTTAGCGTATGCCCATTTCTGCAGAAATGGAAGGTCATAGATATTGACGGTTCTCGCTTTTGTTTAGCGTATGCCCGTTTCTACGGAAATGGAAGGTCAGAGATATTGACGATTCTAGCTTTTATTTAGCGTATGTTCGTTTCTGCGGAAATGGAAGGTCAGAGATATTGACGACTCTCGCTTTTATTTAGCGTATGCCCGTTTTGCAGAAATGGAAGGTCAGAGATATTGACGGTTCTCGCTTTTATTTAGCGTATGCCCGTTTCTACGGAAATGGAAGGTCAAAGATATTGACGGTTCTCGCTTTTATTTAGCGTATGCCCATTTCTGTGGAAATGGAAGGTCAAAGATATTGACGATTCTCGCTTTTATTTAGCGTATGCTCGTTTCTGTGGAAATGGAAGGTCAGAGATATTGACGATTCTCGCTTTTATTTAGCGTATGCCCGTTTCTGCAGAAATGGAAGGTCAGAGATATTGACGGTTCTCGCTTTTATTTAGCGTATGCGCGTTTCTGCGGAAATGGAAGGTCAGAGATATTGACGATTCTCGCTTTTATATAGCATATGCCCGTTTTTGTGGAAATGGAAGGTCAGAGATATTGACAATTCTCGCTTTTATTCAGCGTATGCCCGTTTCTACGGAAATGGAAGGTCAGAGATATTGACGGTTCTTGCTTTTATTTAGCACATGCTCGTTTCTGTGGAAATGGAAGGTCAGAGATATTGATGATTCTCGCTTTTATTTAGCGTATGCCCGTTTCTGCGGAAATGGAAGGTCAGAGATATTGACGATTCTCGCTTTTATTTAGCGTATGCCCGTTTCTGCGGAAATAAAAGGTCAGAGATATTGACGATTCTCTCTTTTATTTAGCGTATGCCCGTTTCTGCAGAAATGGAAGGTCAGAGATATTGACGATTCTCGCTTTTATTTAGCGTATGCCCATTTCTGCAGAAATGGAAGGTCAGGGATATTGACGGTTCTCGCTTTTATTTAGCGTATGCCCGTTTCTGTGGAAATGGAAGGTCAGAGATATTGAAGGTTCTCGCTTTTATTTAGCGTATGCTCGTTTCTGCAGAAATGGAAGGTCAGAGATATTGACGGTTCTCGCTTTTATTTAGCATATGCCCGTTTCTGTGGAAATGGAAGGTCAGAGATATTGATGATTCTCGCTTTTATTTAGCGTATGCCCGTTTCTGCGGAAATGGAAGGTCAGAAATATTGACAATTCTCACTTTTATTTAGCGTATGCCCATTTCTACGGAAATAGAAGGTCAGAGATATTGACGATTCTCGCTTTTGTTTAACGTATGCCATTTTTCTACGGAACTGGAAGGTCAAAGATATTGACGATTCTCGCTTTTATTTAGCGTATGCTTGTTTCTGCGGAAATGGAAGGTCAGAGATATTGACGGTTCTCGCTTTTATAAAGCGTATGCTCGTTTCTGTGGAAATGGTAGGTCAGAGATATTGACGAGTCTCGCTTTTATTTAGCGTATGCCCGTTTCTGCAGAAATGGAGGGTCAGAGATATTGAAGATTCTCGCTTTTATTTAGCGTATGCCCGTTTCTACGGAAATGGAAGGTCAGAGATATTGACGATTCTCGCTTTTATTTAGCGTATGCCCGTTTCTGCGGAAATGGAAGGTCAGAGATATTGACGACTCTCGCCTTTATTTAGCGTATGCCCGTTTCTGCAGAAATGGAAGGTCAGAGATATTGACGGTTCTCGCTTTTATTTTGCGTATGCCCGTTTCTGCGGAAATGGAAGGTCAGAGATATTGAAGATTCTCGCTTTTATTTAGCGTATGCCCGTTTCTGCGGAAATAAAAGGTCAGAGATATTGACGATTCTCTCTTTTATTTAGCGTATGCCCGTTTCTGCAGAAATGGAAGGTCAGAGATATTGACGGTTCTCGCTTTTATTTAGCGTATGCCCGTTTCTGCAGAAATGGAAGGTCAGGGATATTGACGGTTCTCGCTTTTATTTAGCGTATGCCCGTTTCTGTGGAAATGGAAGGTCAGAGATATTGAAGGTTCTCGCTTTTATTTAGCGTATGCTCGTTTCTGCAGAAATGGAAGGTCAGAGATATTGACGGTTCTCGCTTTTATTTAGCATATGCCCGTTTCTGTGGAAATGGTCAGAGATATTGATGTTTCTCGCTTTTATTTAGCGTATGCCCGTTTCTGCGGAAATGGAAGGTCAGAGATATTGACGATTCTCGCTTTTATTTAGCGTATGCCCATTTCTACGGAAATAGAAGGTCAGAGATATTGACGATTCTCGCTTTTGTTTAACGTATGCCGTTTTTCTACGGAACTGGAAGGTCAAAGATATTGACGATTCTCGCTTTTATTTAGCGTATGCTTGTTTCTGCGGAAATGGAAGGTCAGAGATATTGACGGTACTCGCTTTTATAAAGCGTATGCTCGTTTCTGCGGAAACGGAAGGTCAGAGATATTGACGATTCTCGCTTTTATTTAGCGTATGCCCGTTTCTGCAGAAATGGAAGGTCAGAGATATTGAAGATTCTCGCTTTTATTTAGCGTATGCCCGTTTCTACGGAAATGGAAGGTCAGAGATATTGACGATTCTCGCTTTTATTTAGCGTATGCCCGTTTCTGCGGAAATGGAAGGTCAGAGATATTGACGACTCTCGCTTTTATTTAGCGTATGCCCGTTTCTGCAGAAATGGAAGGTCAGAGATATTGACGGTTCTCGCTTTTATTTTGCGTATGCCCGTTTCTGCGGAAATGTAAGGTCAGAGATATTGACGGTTCTCGCTTTTATTTAGCGTATGCCTGTTTCTGTGGAAATTGAAAATCAGAGATATTGAAGGTTCTCGCTTTTATTTAGCGTATGCTCGTTTCTGCAGAAATGGAAGGTCAGATATATTGACGGTTCTCGCTTTTATTTAGCATATGCCAGTTTCTGTGGAAATGGAAGGTCAGAGATATTGATGATTCCCGCTTTTATTTAGCGTATGCCCGTTTCTGCGGAAATGGAAGGTCACAGATATTGACGATTCTCGCTTTTATTTAGCGTATGCCCATTTCTACGGAAATAGAAGGTCAGAGATATTGACGATTCTCGCTTTTGTTTAACGTATGCCGTTTTTCTACAGAAATGGATGGTCAGAGATATTGACGATTCTCGCTTTTATTTAGCGTATGTCCGTTTCTGCGGAAATGGAAGGTCAGAGATATTGACGACTCTCGCTTTTATTTAGCGTATGCCCGTTTCTGCAGAAATGGAAGGTCAGAGATATTGACGGTTCTCGCTTTTATTTAGCGTATGCCCGTTTCTACGGAAATGGAAAGTCAGAGATATTGACGGTTCTCGCTTTTATTTAGCGTATGCCCATTTCTGCGGAAATGGAAGGTCAGAGATATTGACGGTTCTCGCTTTTATTTAGCGTATGCCCGTTTCTGTGGAAATGGAAGGTCAGGGATATTGACGGTTCTCGCTTTTATTTAGCGTATGCCCGTTTCTGTGGAAATGGAAGGTCAGAGATATTGAAGGTTCTCGCTTTTATTTAGCGTATGCTCGTTTCTGCAGAAATGGAAGGTCAGAGATATTGACGATTCTCGCTTTTATTTAGCGTATGCCCGTTTCTATGGAAATGGAAGATCAGAGATATTGACGATTCTCGCTTTTATTTAGCGTATGCCCGTTTCTGCAGAAATGGAAGGTCAGAGATATTGACGGTTCTCGCTTTTATTTAGCGTATGCGCGTTTCTGCGGAAATGGAAGGTCAGAGATATTGACGATTCTCGCTTTTATATAGCATATGCCCGTTTCTGTGGAAATGGAAGGTCAGAGATATTGACAATTCTCGCTTTTATTCAGCGTATGCCCGTTTCTGCGGAAATGGAAGGTCAGAGATATTGACAATTCTCTCTTTTATTTAGCGTATGCCCGTTTCTGCAGAAATGGAAGGTCAGAGATATTGACGATTCAAGCTTTTATTTTGCATATGCCCGTTTCTGCGGAAATGGAAGGTCAGAGATATTGACGATTCTCGCTTTTATTTAGCGTATGCCCGTTTCTGCGGAAATAAAAGGTCAGAGATATTGACGATTCTCTCTTTTATTTAGCGTATGCCCGTTTCTGCAGAAATGGAAGGTCAGAGATATTGAAGATTCTCGCTTTTATTTAGCGTATGCCCGTTTCTACGGAAATGGAAGGTCAGAGATATTGACGATTCTCGCTTTTATTTAGCGTATGCCCGTTTCTGCGGAAATGGAAGGTCAGAGATATTGACGACTCTAGCTTTTATTTAGCGTATGCCCGTTTCTGCAGAAATGGAAGGTCAGAGATATTGACGGTTCTCGCTTTTATTTTGCGTATGCCCGTTTCTGCGGAAATGGAAGGTCAGAGATATTGACGATTCTCGCTTTTATTTAGCGTATGCCCGTTTCTGCGGAAATAAAAGGTCAGAGATATTGACGATTCTCTCTTTTATTTAGCGTATGCTCGTTTCTGCAGAAATGGAAGGTCAGAGATATTGACGGTTCTCGCTTTTATTTAGCGTATGCCTGTTTCTGCAGAAATGGAAGGTCAGAGATATTGACGGTTCTCGCTTTTATTTAGCATATGCCCGTTTCTGTGGAAATGGAAGGTCAGAGATATTGAAGGTTCTCGCTTTTATTTAGCGTATGCTCGTTTCTGCAGAAATGGAAGGTCAGAGATATTGACGGTTCTCGCTTTTATTTAGCATATGCCCGTTTCTGTGGAAATGCAAGGTCAGAGATATTGATGATTCTCGCTTTTATTTAGCGTATGCCCGTTTCTGCGGAAATGGAAGGTCAGAGATATTGACGATTCTCGCTTTTATTTAGCGTATGCCCATTTCTACGGAAATAGAAGGTCAGAGATATTGACGATTCTCGCTTTTGTTTAACGTATGCCGTTTTTCTACAGAACTGGAAGGTCAAAGATATTGACGATTCTCGCTTTTATTTAGCGTATGCTTGTTTCTACGGAAATGGAAGGTCAGAGATATTGACGGTTCTCGCTTTTATAAAGCGTATGCTCGTTTCTGCGGAAATGGAAGGTCAGAGATATTGATGATTCTCGCTTTTATTTAGCGTATGCCCGTTTCTGCAGAAATGGAAGGTCAGAGATATTGACGATTCTCGCTTTTATTTAGCGTATGCCCGTTTCTTTGGAAATGGAAGGTCAGAGATATTGACGATTCTCGCCTTTATTTAGCGTATGCCCGTTTCTGCAGAAATGGAAGGTCAGAGATATTGACGGTTCTCGCTTTTATTTTGCGTATGCCCGTTTCTGCGGAAATGGAAGGTCAGAGATATTGAAGATTCTCGCTTTTATTTAGCGTATGCCCGTTTCTGCGGAAATAAAAGGTCAGAGATATTGACGATTCTCTCTTTTATTTAGCGTATGCCCGTTTCTGCAGAAATGGAAGGTCAGAGATATTGACGGTTCTCGCTTTTATTTAGCGTATGCCCGTTTCTGCAGAAATGGAAGGTCAGGGATATTGACGGTTCTCGCTTTTATTTAGCGTATGCCCGTTTCTGTGGAAATGGAAGGTCAGAGATATTGAAGGTTCTCGCTTTTATTTAGCGTATGCTCGTTTCTGCAGAAATGGAAGGTCAGAGATATTGACGGTTCTCGCTTTTATTTAGCATATGCCCGTTTCTGTGGAAATGGTCAGAGATATTGATGTTTCTCGCTTTTATTTAGCGTATGCCCGTTTCTGCGGAAATGGAAGGTCAGAGATATTGACGATTCTCGCTTTTATTTAGCGTATGCCCATTTCTACGGAAATAGAAGGTCAGAGATATTGACGATTCTCGCTTTTGTTTAACGTATGCCGTTTTTCTACGGAACTGGAAGGTCAAAGATATTGACGATTCTCGCTTTTATTTAGCGTATGCTTGTTTCTGCGGAAATGGAAGGTCAGAGATATTGACGGTACTCGCTTTTATAAAGCGTATGCTCGTTTCTGCGGAAACGGAAGGTCAGAGATATTGACGATTCTCGCTTTTATTTAGCGTATGCCCGTTTCTGCAGAAATGGAAGGTCAGAGATATTGAAGATTCTCGCTTTTATTTAGCGTATGCCCGTTTCTACGGAAATGGAAGGTCAGAGATATTGACGATTCTCGCTTTTATTTAGCGTATGCCCGTTTCTGCGGAAATGGAAGGTCAGAGATATTGACGACTCTCGCTTTTATTTAGCGTATGCCCGTTTCTGCAGAAATGGAAGGTCAGAGATATTGACGGTTCTCGCTTTTATTTTGCGTATGCCCGTTTCTGCGGAAATGTAAGGTCAGAGATATTGACGGTTCTCGCTTTTATTTAGCGTATGCCTGTTTCTGTGGAAATTGAAAATCAGAGATATTGAAGGTTCTCGCTTTTATTTAGCGTATGCTCGTTTCTGCAGAAATGGAAGGTCAGATATATTGACGGTTCTCGCTTTTATTTAGCATATGCCAGTTTCTGTGGAAATGGAAGGTCAGAGATATTGATGATTCCCGCTTTTATTTAGCGTATGCCCGTTTCTGCGGAAATGGAAGGTCACAGATATTGACGATTCTCGCTTTTATTTAGCGTATGCCCATTTCTACGGAAATAGAAGGTCAGAGATATTGACGATTCTCGCTTTTGTTTAACGTATGCCGTTTTTCTACAGAAATGGATGGTCAGAGATATTGACGATTCTCGCTTTTATTTAGCGTATGTCCGTTTCTGCGGAAATGGAAGGTCAGAGATATTGACGACTCTCGCTTTTATTTAGCGTATGCCCGTTTCTGCAGAAATGGAAGGTCAGAGATATTGACGGTTCTCGCTTTTATTTAGCGTATGCCCGTTTCTACGGAAATGGAAAGTCAGAGATATTGACGGTTCTCGCTTTTATTTAGCGTATGCCCATTTCTGCGGAAATGGAAGGTCAGAGATATTGACGGTTCTCGCTTTTATTTAGCGTATGCCCGTTTCTGTGGAAATGGAAGGTCAGGGATATTGACGGTTCTCGCTTTTATTTAGCGTATGCCCGTTTCTGTGGAAATGGAAGGTCAGAGATATTGAAGGTTCTCGCTTTTATTTAGCGTATGCTCGTTTCTGCAGAAATGGAAGGTCAGAGATATTGACGATTCTCGCTTTTATTTAGCGTATGCCCGTTTCTATGGAAATGGAAGATCAGAGATATTGACGATTCTCGCTTTTATTTAGCGTATGCCCGTTTCTGCAGAAATGGAAGGTCAGAGATATTGACGGTTCTCGCTTTTATTTAGCGTATGCGCGTTTCTGCGGAAATGGAAGGTCAGAGATATTGACGATTCTCGCTTTTATATAGCATATGCCCGTTTCTGTGGAAATGGAAGGTCAGAGATATTGACAATTCTCGCTTTTATTCAGCGTATGCCCGTT